>PYSP01000093.1:0-114243 GCA_003049395.1 Pseudohalonectria lignicola | reverse complement strand
CCCCCCCCGAATAGGCTTCTACCTCCCGCAGCTCTGAAATCGTGGTCGCTCCTCTAGCAGATAATCAGGGACTTTCCTTGGAGAGTCGCTATGTGCTCACATCTCATGACGTCAGGGGCTCAAGAGAAGACGGCCATTGGCCAAGATGCCTCTACATTTGTATGCAAATCATTATACTACTAGGCTGGCCTCTACGGCCGTGCTTCCTTCCGCTCGCTCGTTCCCATGTGAATGTTCTCTCTCTCTTTGACGGGATGATTGTGTTCTGGCTGTATCCGTATGAGCGTTGTGAAACGCCTCGTGTTTATAGGCGGAGTTTCCAAAGTACGTACGCTGAAGACCAGAGAAAGCATGTGAAGAATCAAGAATCAATCCCGTCGTCATCTTCCATCAGACTCCACCAGGGCTGACCAGTGGCTGCCCACCGCAGTACACGTGTTTTCCCCACCTGTTGGTGGAGGCTAACTGTACTACGTAAGAGAGGCTTTCCATTCGTAATGTAGATAGTACCTACGTACGTAGTGCGTCTTCATCATCGCGGAACCCTGCACTCAGTGTGGTGCTCTCGAATGTCGCCCATTGTCTATATCATCTCCGTCTCCCGCTGGATCTCGATTGTCTGCATTAGAAAGCCCGGATTGAATCCTCAAGAGGTCCGGTATTTACTGTGTGAATATGGGTTGCGTGGCTCCGACTAGTTCGCTGATAGTGATGATGACGGGATGCTTCATGCGGAGCCCAGACTAAGGTACGTAGCTGGAGGGAGGCTTTACCCCGCAACATGGAAATGCAGGTCAGCTAGGACGTTTTGTCTGATCCATCATCCACCATCCCTCGTTCCATTGTTTTTGCATGACCGTCTCTCAGGCGTCTTTCTCCAGTCCTCGTTACTCTCTGGGTTGAAAGGATTCGATTGGGTGTCTGATCCTGTTAATACTGTGCTGCAAACTGCAGGCACCTTATCTGTTCCCCCCTTCCAGCCACCCCATGACCGTCTCCAAATCATGCAGATCAGGCAGATGCAAACCCACGGCGTGAGCCTAATAGGCGTTGTCTCGACTGACTTTGACTGGCTCGACAGGCACATGAGTCTGCTATGCAGCCGCTACTATCGAGCGAGATGGAGCCTCAATCTAGAGAGCACATGGTTGTCCCCACGGATGAACCCATATATGACGGCTGGAGTTTCCGGAATGGCCTCTATATTGAATCTTGACTATTGGGATAAGTGAAAGGATCTGGTTTTGTGCATGAGAGGGTGGTTACCCGTCTATTCGTCGAGATTGTTAGACCTCCTTCCCCCTTCTCCTTCACATTGTTCCTCTTTCCTTTCCCTCTTGAGGGTTCCGTTGGTACGGGTTTACTGCCCCTGACCCTGCCTCTGTTGCTGTCTTTTTTGTCTTGACACCTTCTCTTCCCCCTCACTGTCGACCCAGGGACGAGCCGCACTAACATAACCACATGAAATTGCACCATAAACTGGCCAAGTAAAGGGGGGGATGGATAAGCCTGCCGTAAGAGCCAGGAGTTCGCAGGATCGTATGCTGCGGGATGAATACCCAAATAGTACGTAACCATCACAGGCAGCCACACGCCACAGGGCCTAGCTTGTTCCCGTTGTCGCATGTAGCCACGTACCATAGGCATGCGTCCACGGGAAGCACTAAGCACCATAGTTACTACGCACTGTATCGTACCGCTAGGAAGTGCGCTCGAACTTGCTCCGCGCAACTAGTACACCTACTAAATTTGGTAATATCACAGGCATGCATCCGCCATGCCTGCCGGAAACCAATCTTTCCCGTCGATCATTGCCCCTTTCATTCGCTTCAGTTGTCTCTTCTGCTCTTGCCTGCCGGCAGCGGCGACAACGTCCCGCTCCCTACCTAGACTTGACTAGCATCGCATCGAATCGCATCGTATCGCGTCGCACCGCATCAACAAGCCGCTCGCAGGCTTTGCGAGAAACTTCCATCCAGACAAGAAATAGTATGGTTAATTCGTCTGTTGCCATGGTAGCGCCGAGCCCCTGAACGAGTCGACACTCCCCAAGCTATGCATTGGATACCCGCTTGCAGCATTCTCCTTCACTTGCCTTTTTACCTTCATATCTTCCTTCTCACCGGCATTCGTCGGTGAACAGATATCCCGCCTCTTCTTTTATTTTTCCATACCTCATCCATGATGGCCTGCTTTTGTAAGTGGTGATGGCCCGCGGACTTTCCTCCGTCTTCCTCTCCCCTACCCCCATTCCTTGCCTCCCCCTCCTCCTCCTTGAAACCCTTCTCAAGCCCACTTCCCGTCCACCCTACCAGTTCACCCTGCCGCTGACTTGCAGGTGCAATCCAACGTCGGTGGCAGCAAGCCAAGCCGGATTGCCATAGTAGAAAAGTAATAGGCCCAAGGCAGGAGAAAAGAATTAGCAAAACTTGAAGCAAGTCGCCCTTTTCGACCAGGGGCGCAGGATCTAGACCCGGCCACAGACTCTTGATCAGCTCCGGCCTTTCTCTCCATACGGACATACCATCAGCCAAGAGTCCTTGCTTCATTATTCCGGGCCAGTGAGATTTCACCCGTTGGGCTATCTTCCCTTCCACACCATACCCTTCCTCTCCCTACTGTAACACGAGACACTCATGTGCAATTACTGTGAAGGAAAAGTGGAAGGGAAATATATGTGCAGCAACCTGCTTGCCTGCGCCAAAACACACACACATAAACTATCTCCGCGGGAGCCGGTGGGTGGTTGATAGGGATGCTCGGCCGACGGGAGCAGAGGTCCATGGCGCGGCGTGCCTAACTTCCGTTGGTTGGCCATCAATTTCCGCCGGCATCAAATTCCAAGATTGCCGAACCGGGACGACAAAGATCCTGTCAGGCCCCTCTTTGTCGTCGAGGCATTGTCCTCTTTTTGCTACCTTCCGCTCCGCACGCAACTTCCGAAATACCATGGTGGGGGAGAACACGGTGAATCTTTCCCTGGTCTGCGCACTGTCAAAGATGCGGTCCGAAGGTCTAAGTGTGCCAGATGCATGAAATCTGCAGCTTGTGACAGCACACCACCACCAACTAGCCGTTCCGCGCTCGCCCTCCCGCCGGGGCGCCTCCTCCACCTCGGGCGACCGATGTATCCCGCCTGGTGATGTTTGGTCCTGCCGCCATTCAGTTCAGCTAAGGACAGGGATCCCCAAGACAGAAGACAAAAAATGTTCAGTACTAGGGCGGTGAAGAAAAATAAGAAAAGGGAAAGGGTTCGTAAAAAGATGTTTGCAGGGAACTAACCCCTTCTGGTAGCCCGAGGATGTCCTGGGGGCTAGAGTCTATTCGGCTTCCCAGGAGGCCAGTCTAGAAAGTACGAAGTATCGCTACTTGTTGCAACAACGGTCGGGGTCTTCGAGGCAATGGGATGAAAACGGTGCGGTTCAACTCACCGTTCACGTTCTCCGCCAGATCAAGAGGCTCTCAGAAGGAGAGAGTGATGGGCAGCTCGCCGTAATTGACGCTGGACAGTACAAGACAGAACGACAAAGATCGAACCTAGGTATGTAGTCTAGACTGTGTAGCCTGGATGTATAGCTCCTGCCCGTCTTTCTTCGCAAGCTGCAGGCCAGGCAAGGCCAGTTTGGAGTCCCTACCGAGACAAGTGAGTGGCGGCGGTAGAAGTCTGTGCATTGAAGCCTCAGCAGTGGTAACAGTTTCTTGCATGGATGTGAGAACTCTCTTTGGGAATCTCGAGCTTCCACGATCCTCTAGGATAAGAAGGAACTCATTGGAATTATTTCGAGGGTTAGCCCAATTAACCCCGGTGGTCACAGATAGACTCCGGAGTGTAAGGATAAAGACGATGCCGAGACGATAGCTAAGTGAAGTCAAAACTACACTTTAAGAGGCATCGAGATGCTTGGAATATTCCATCAGGGAATCTCGAAGGGGCCGGCAGACCACAGTTCGAGCCCAAGGTGGTGAAATCCCACGGCCAGGTTTCCAGAAACCCTGTGCAAGCCGTCGACACGGAGGCGCTTCCAAGTTCAAAGGAGCGAGAACTTCCCTGATGGGTTCATGGCAAACCTGACCCCATTCAGGGGCGAATGACGCTTGGTGCGCCGATGCCCGATGTAAGAGTGATCGGGATGGGAGAGAACAATGCAAATTCACCAGAAATACTCATTCTGCTTGCTTTGGGAGGCTCTATCATGAGACTCACGTCGTCCAATGGTGTTCGGAATCTCGCTCTGGGGAAGCGGGCTGAAGATGTCGTCCCCAAGGGTGAGCAGGGGTGACTCTCGGGGGCGGCCTCACTGTCAGCTCATCCTGCCGGGGCGAGGGTCCCGAGATACTCAAGGCTATCCCTGATCGGCGGATTCCGACCTTGTGTAGCGTTGAACCTCTGAAGAGTTTGATGAGAGCCATCGCCTCGCGCACTGGCAACATTCCCTGCAGGACCCAAGATGCCATCTGGTAGGAAGCAATACCGCAGGCAAAAAAGAAATATCCCGTCCTCATCCGCTCGCGACCCCTCCACTGGTCGGTCGAGGGAGCACAGCCTCGCCAGGTGCGAGACTGCCCACAAACCACGGCCCGCTAACTCAAGTACTAGCTATAAGACCTGAGGCGCCTGCTCCACGTGGCCGAAGCATGTTCCGCCTGGTCTAGTCGACGACGAGGCACCATGACACGCTCCCGAGGAGGGAAGCAGGTTCGGTATGGCACTCCGTTCTGGACAGCGGCCATGGTGCGAACAATGAACGGCTCAGATCCCCATAGAAACCCACTGGCAGTCACCCTGGCCATTGTATATGTCTGTCGAGGAATAACGAAGAGGAAGCGGTCATGCTCTCTGCTGAATCTTGTTCGAACTGAACCGTTCCCCGCCTTCGACATTTGGGAAGAACTCCATCCTTCCAAGGTCAAAGAACCAATCGCAAGGCCAAATATTTGAGACCATCATTCTCATATATCGGGAAAGAGCGCTTCTCGTTCGATGTATTCGCAAGGCCCGGGGAGCGGCGATCCATGAGTGCCTACGCAAGTGACATCAGTGTCCGTTGGACAACTCGTTACCCGGGTCGAGAGAGGTGGCATGTAACTGCAGACCACCGCGGGGCTAAGGGCTCGCCGAGCGATAGTATGGACATCGGAGGACACTGTCAGTGCAGGGGCGGAGGTTCGTTTGTCGAAAAAAATATAAGTCGTGTACGAACAAAATTGTGTCCTTACGGCAAGAGACAACAAAGGTCCGTGGTTGCCGTCAAAAGTTGAACGGAGCACGGAGTAAGTGCGGGGGTTGGCGCACAGACCAAAGTGGCTTTCATATTTGTGGCTGGCAGAGCTTGCTCAAGGGGAAGAGCTGGGGCCATCGAAAACCTGTAACACTCAACAGGCCACTGCCAGCGAACGGTGAGTTTTGGCCGCGACCACGGGTTCAATTCGTAAAACCCTTTTTCCTTCCCCGGTGAGCGGGCAAAAGATGCCCGTCTGATATTTGGTGTCGTCGGTTGGGGAACCCTTCCAAACTTTCCATATCTCCAGCTCCGAACCGTTGGCTAGAGAACCGGCCCCGCTTCCGTTATCACCTCCCGAGGCGAATGGTCGCTTGATCTGAGTTTGGGCATGAAATCTCATGCTTTTCTTGAAAATCATCAACCCCAGTTTAGTTCGTTCCAGGTCGCGGTGAAGGTAAGATGGACCATTTATTCTTCTTACTTCATCTCAATCCTATAATTGCAGCGTTACGGGACAGCATTCGCGAAGTTCGGGCCAGCGTCAGGCCTCGATTTTGCTTGGTGCTACTCATCCGGATCTCACCAGCGCCGCCAGTCTGTATCACTGATCATGGCGTACTTCACTACCGCTTAAGAAGCTGACTGATATGATGAGCAGGGGGAAAGCTATGGCGTCCGAAAATGAAGTCAATGGGCAGCCGCCAGCCGCAGAAGATGTTCAAGAGCAAGATGCTCCCGCCGATGCCGAGCCCGAAGACGGCCCGGTTAGACCGTTCTCGTGGCTGTGAGTCTTCACTTCGCATTTTCACTCACACATCCGCTCATGCACATACTCATGCTTGCAACAGGGACCCTCACCCTATATTTGTGATAATCCTTATCGGCCCCGAAGAGCAGCCCTTCGGCATTCAGAAGGACTTCCTCTGCTCCTCGTCGCATTGGTTCCGTGATCATTTCGCAGGGAACGAACAGCACCAAATCGAATATATCGTCAAGCTCCCGAGCACCCCGGTCGAGGTGTTCGCATACTGCCAGAACTTCATGTACACCGGTCAGATCTTCCCCACGCTGGACAACCTCCCGTCATACGACGTCCTGGTTGGGGTCTGGAAGCTCGGCCACCAGCTTGGCATCGACGGCCTTTGCGACAAGACCCTAGAGGCCATGGCCGAGTGCCGCCGCATCACGCAGCACATCCCTGCCACACCGCTGCTTGTCCGGGTCTGGAAGGAGACGCCTGAGGGCTCGTCTGTCCGCAAGCTGCTCCTCGAGTGGGCGGCCGAGTACATGCGATCCTCCAACTCGAGGGCAGAGTTCGCGCGGTCATTGCCGCAGGAGGTGCTCAGCGAGCTTGTGGTGGCCATGAGCTCTCTGGAGGTCCCCGCCGCTGTGGTCCCCGCGGCCCTGTCCGCTCGACCCCTCCCGCATGCCCCTGCTCAACGTAAGAACGTGCACTACCTCGAGGCCGATGAGATAGAGGAGACGCCTCCCCGCCCCGTCAAGAAGCACCGACATTCCGATATACTTCCCAACGGACACGGGTCGACCGGCGGCCAGAAGGCGTCTGCTGCTGCTTCCGCGGCCAAGAAGACGCGGATGTCTCTGCCAGGCCCGAAGCCCGGCCCGAAGCCGGGCCCGAAGCCGACTGCGAAACCGGCGCCGAAACGACGTCCCAATGCGTCCACCTCCTCCGACCAGCCTTTCTCCACCGACCAGAAGCTTAATTTCTGTTCTGATCTCCTAACACGCATGCTGTCAGGTCCGGGTAAGCAGGAAATCCTCTGGTCCACACCCTGATTTGTGACCATGGCCTATCTTCTGCCCTCGGCCTGCCACCTATCACAACCTGCGAGAAACCCCACAGACGAGCCTGAGTTGATTTGATGCTGACGATGCCCTTGAACAGGCTTCTGGACACGCTTGGTAGGCCCTTTCAAGGAGCCCGTCGACCCCGTTACGGACATGGTGTCGGACTACTTGGATAAGATCAAGACGCCAATGGACCTGGGCACAATGAAGGCCAAGATGGACCGCATGGAGTACACGGACGAGGAGGAGTTCGTCAAGGACATGCGCCAGATCTTCACCAACTGCTATACCTACTGGACCAAGAAGGACCCTATGTGGGCGGCCTGCGAGCGACTTGAGAAGACGTTTGAGGAGAAATATTCACAAATGCCTAAGTGGATCTCGAAGATGGAGGGTGTTGAAGGGTGAAAGGACTGGACTGGACTGAGCGGACTCATGACAGGCCGTCTACGACATCCACGAGCCTGAATGGCTCAATTTCGATCAGCGGCCAGGTATGTGGCAACATATCCCTATAGAGGAGAGTAACCCCGACGGAAGACGACGACAACGACAAGAACACTCGACGAGAACCACGGTATCCCAAGCGCAGCGTTGGCGGAACTCTTTGTTCTAATTCAGACTGTAATGGCCCTTCTTCTTTTCTTTGTTTTGCCACTGCCACTGCCTCTGGGGGGAACGCGTTTGACATTCTGTTTGGAGGACCACACTATTCACCAGTGCAATATCATCCTGTATACCACACGACGACGTTGGCTTTCTCGTCGGACATTCGAAGCAGGAAAGCAGATGGGGCTCAATAAGCTGTCGGTGGCTACATTTCTTTGCTGAAGTTTGACGTAGCTTATAATAAATGAGTGTCTTCCTACGGGGGAGGCATGTGGTTAGATAGTTTTCAGGGTCGGCAGAGTCGGCTTCCGTCTTGTACCCCGACTTGCGATCTGACTCCTGATGTTGAATCTCGCATGCCTGGTTTGGTTAGAGAATCGCAGGCTGCCATGTGGTGCCGCCTCTTCAGGCCCCCTCCCCCTCACACCTATATTTCTGCTGGTCACTAGGTACCAAACGCAATGATGTTCGTCGTCATCCAGAAGTAAAGGGTTCCTTGTCTACAAGTATGTCACTGAACCAAATCTAGAACCACAATGCGCAAGCGGGCTGGGGTCGAGTACCAGGTTCCAAGAACTGATATTAGTGCCATCAAGGAGGCCTGAGAAACTTGCTCATCTACCTTGACGACGTAGTGATAGCGTGCAGCTCCTTGCCTTGGACTAGGCCATACGAGGATTTTCTATAAACAGAAGGGTGCCTGTTGACCTAGGTCGCCCTAGTCGAGAGACCCAAGCGTTCAGCGCGGTTCCTATGTCCCCGATTCTCCCAAGGGACGTAGAATTTGACCATACCTGTAGGGAGGGAGATATGTGATACATGCCGATCGGAATAGAACGTAAATAGTGTCCATGACCCAATCCGGGACTGCCACTCCTCTGTGATCCGAGCTAGCATAGGATTCGTCCCAGAACGACTTCGTCTATTCGCTTCGCCTGTCAAACTGGCTTTGGGAGGATTCTCCCGTCTCTTTCGAGAAAGGGGGAATTCACGCAAAGAACAAAGAAATGGCAAAATAAATGACAAAGGAAACAGAAGAGTCAGCTTTTTGAGACTTGAGAAAATGATTAGTCACCTTCTTGGTTGCCAGAAATGCAAGCAAGTTCCTAAGGTGCCAGCCTAGGCATGTCTCATCCTGGCCTCGGACTGACCGACCGACTCAGACCTTGAGAGGTCTTTCCGAGGAGACTGAGGATGTCTTAGGCACTTTGGCGCCATGCGGCCGGCCGAGACAAAGGCTTCATGGACGGGGTCGGCCACCCGTGACGCAACCGGCTATGGTAGAGGTTGCCGCGACTGAGTGCCGTCGGTTGGACAGCCGTTGGTCAAAATCCTCGAGACAAAGGCTCGGAATCATGCGCTCCACCTGGAAGCGCCACCCTTGAGGCGCCGCAGAGATAGCCGTGATCGACAAGCATGGAAGGGAGGTTGACGGCGCATCTCGTGTTGCCTCGCTGTCCGTTGGTGGCGGCAGTGAGGATTGGCAGCGAGGTTGTTTGGCTGTACGGATTACCTAGATATGATGCGCCTTTGAGTGATCGATTGGCCATGACAGCCCGACTTGAAGACAAGGTGGAGATGAGCGTCCCTTGCCTTGGTAGGAAAGGAGTGGGTGTTGTAGTGGCCCACACGGCTGCATGGTTAAATTTGACGATTCTTCAAGAAAGTGGTCCATTTCAACGCTTGTCCAATCAAACCTCAGAGTTGCTCCCCACCTGAGTCCGGGTTAGGCTAGCGTCAAGCCTGGACTCGATTTAGCACTGCGTCTCGTCTCATCAATGTGAACAGTGGCAGTCCGTTCGAGATGGACATGAGCACAACAACATGCCGGTCATTGCAACGCAACGCCCAAAGGGTTGCCACACCTGCCGTTGTTCCTGCATCGCAAATGCAGGAACAGCGCAGCAACTCGATCATCGTGCATTGGCGCAGGGATTGATAGCCTGGTCTCGTGGTCAACGAGAATACCTATGGATAACAGAAGCCTCAAGACATTTTATGTAAAGCGCGCCTGTTATGTTTCGAGGCCCCAAGGAACACATACTTGCCGGAGAAAAAAACATTGCCTGGACGACATGCCGAACACAGCGGATCTCTTATCACGCGTTCCATTGGTCACTGGGACAATCTCGCAGTCGCGGGCAGTATGGAGGATCGGAATCGGGATTTCTCCATTTTGGCAGATCTTGGGCTTCATTTCGCTCATCTCGCTTCTTCTGATCTGGGCCGCTTGGCTCCTTTGACACCTTTTCCTTCCTGCACGGAAGCCGGGAAACCCCACAGTCCACCACTGGACGCAGTAACATCGACACCTTCCCCCTTTCTTTCTTTATGCAGCAATTTATCTTCTTCTGTCTTCTTTTTCTACACGTGTATTTGTTTCTTTGTGGATGCCTGCCGAATTCTCCTTTGTGGCCCCGTTGTATGAGGTACATACTGCGGAAAGCCGTTGGCCTCTTTGGAAACTGGTTTTCCTGTTTGCATCCAATGGTTGAATGAAGGATCGTCCCGTCAGAGCGACCGAGCCGCTCGCTCACCAGTCGCCCATGAGGAAGTGGCCGTAGTAGTACAGCCCCATTACGAACAAACAAACGCGGCACGGGAGAAGCGCAGAGCAACAGCACGACACTATCTTACACTACCGGTATTATTATCCTCTCACAGGTGGACAAGTCGTAGACATCAGAGTTCACTGAGGTGGTGAGGGGCAGGTGGAGGCGAGTGACGGACGGACAATCCACGGATGAAGAGCTTGCCCAGATGCTGAGGTGGTGCTGGCGGCAGTTCATGTTCAGAAGAAGTAGCGTATGTACCTCAGGATGGCTGGGTTGCGGCTTGCGATAGTCCACCAACAGGTGGCTTCACTAACATCCAACATACTGGTACGGCCAACAGCAAAACGGCCAGACCAACTCCAAGATTCTTCGGTGAATTACTCGCTGCTGCGTGTAACAACATGCTCTTTGTGACGAAACTGGCCTCTACTCTATACTTAGCCATTCCATGTCCTTTGTCTGTGATGCGGACCTATTCGTCGGCCAATTTTTGGTCAAGATTTGTTAGTTCAAAAAGACGACGATATCCTCGATGGGCTCTTTCTTTCGTTCTGATGGAGCTAAAAGAGCATCTTGCCCAGACTGCTGGTACATCATTAAAGACGACCTTTGTACCTACGTACATGGTAAAATTAAGGAGATTCCCAGCGCCGCCCAGACCATCCCTTGCCAGCAGAAGGCCTAGCATGCTGCTTTCGAGACCTCCACCGCCTAATCTGACGCCGTGCCCCAAGCCTTTGTTCCTATTGCTCCCCTAGCCTCTGCCGAGCCACCAATCAGAGGTGTCCTTGTTCTCTGAAGGACCCACCCTTATTTACCTACCGACCTTTTCTATCCTGTCCGTCCGTGCTATGAATTCTCGTCCTCTTTCCGCTCGCTTTGGCCTGCACACTTCTCCATCGTCGATTTGTGACGAACTTCCATTCTTTAACACCCCAGAGTATTGTGCTCTAGCCACTCCTTTTCACCACCCATTAGACTACTCGTTAGTTGAGAGACTGTTCATGAAAAAGTTTAGGCGTACCTTGCGAATCTGAGAAATTCGCAAGAAGGAAAGCAAATGAAGAGCAAATAAAGACTCACCTTCGAACCGACCACAGTCATTCGTTGATCGCATTAGCGACGAGAGGGACCGACTCATTGCCAACAACTCGATCCTCGACAGAACCAAACGCGAAGCACACACTTCCAAAAGCTTTCTTGACACACAAAATATATAAGCAACAAACAATGCTTTTCAAGTCGATTGCCGCTGCGGCGTTGTTCGCTGCGACCACGCGCGCCGCCGCGGAAGAGAAGATGCAGATGTCGACGCCACAACTCTTCGGTCAACTTGTCGCGCGCGACCAGGTGGGCTACACGCCGTCGCAGTCGTTCTGTGGCATGGGGTCTACTTGCGCCGAAGCCTGCGGTGCCGGCTTCCAGATGTGCCCCTCGACCGACCAATCGATCCATTGCTACAACCCTGTCGCTAAGCAGATTTGCTGCCCCGGCGGCGCTGGTAGTAAGTTGCTTGTATCCGACCTTCACTGACGATCTCCGACGACGGCGAACTAGAAGGCGAGGGGAAGGGCTTGCAGACTGTGAAATAATCGAGGCTAATGTTGAATCCCCACCCGCGAAACAGTGTCGTGCGAGCCTGGTTATTTTTGCGCGTCCAGCCCCAGCGGCAAGCAGCTCTGCTGCCAGGAGGGCAAGTCGCTGGACGAGTGCGCCACCAAGGCGAAGCTCGCGGAGGTTCTCACCTCCCAGGCCCCCGTGACGACGACCAGCTCCTCGTCGATCTCGTTAGCCACGTCCACCAGCGTGTCCAACTCGACGACCTCGAGCGAGGCCACCGAGACGACGAGCTCCTCGTTCAAACCTACGTCCTCTGTCTACCATTCGGCCGCCTCCAACGGCACCACGGCCACCAAGACGAAGTCCAGCACCGGGCAGACAGGAGCCACGTCGACGCCCAGCCAGGTGCCCATCAGCGCAGCCAGCATCGCCGTGCCCACGACTGCATTCGTCGCCCTCGCCGCTGCCTTCTTCGCCGCCCTTCTCTAAAGCACTCTCCTCGACTCTCTCTATCTATCTCTCACTCGCGCAAAACATCATTGGCGCTCAGAATGGAACTGCTGGAGGAACACGGAAGAAGCAACACAAAATAAGATATACATCAATCAATGTTTAATGCGCCAGCACAACCTTTTTGATCCCCTCAATGAGTTACGAGATACGATGATTGACGAGGAAAATAAGAAGCCGGTTGGGCGGAGGGGACACGAGACGTCGATTCACATATCCTATCATCTACACTCAAACTCTACGCCATCCTACATATCGCGACTCCCCGACTCATAACTCATCAACCTACCGAACTCCGCGCCATATTCACCTATCAACTACCTACCCTTTTTTTATATTGTGCATTTGTTGGATTTTTGCTGGCTCTTTGGAACATATTTTTCTCAGGTCCGAGTTGGATCGTGCTTCGCCGCGCGGCTTGAGACCTTGGAGACGGCTTGGAGTTTTTATTTGGGGGATTGTGCATACCTATCTTCACCAGCCAACCCCCTCAGGGATGGTGTAGTTTCTTCTCGCGAGCGCCCAGTCAGTATTGGACATGTTCGACTTCACCGGTTGGCCTCTTTTTTTTTCTCTAGTTTTTGTCAAGATACCTACTTCATTACCTCCAGCGTCCCTTTGACACTCCTCTTCGTTTCCTGACGACCGGATGCGCTTTGTTTATTTTACCCAACCTACACCTACACATCCTCCAAAGAGGGAACGTGCTCCCCATTGACCCTTAGTTCCTAATTCGCCCTGGAGACAATAATATCCAACATTTGCACATACATTACTTTGCTGTCTGATGATTCTCGGTTGGGATCCTATTGATCCTCGGATCTCCACATGAGTCGTTTGTGAACCCGGGTCTTTGGGAACGTCCCCGTCTAAAACATTCACCCCCCACCCATCTCATCCAGCCGAAGTGTCTCAGGGCCTCTCCCGAGGCGTCTTCTGATTAAATTCCTGACCTTTAGCAACTGGAGAAGTGCTTCCAGAAGTACTAATTTAGCTCCATGTTATCATTGCTTGCTATTAACTGCAAGATCAGACCTTCACTGGCCCCACGCGTTTAAAAGGGTCGTCCTAGCGCGATGCGATTTTTATTCTTCTCCTTTGATTTGTTTTACTTAATTGGTGGGGGGAACAGTGAAGTTGGGCGTGTGGAACGGACAGCCTGACCCATCTTGTGGAGGGGTAATTGTCGAGAAACACGCTCACGGTCACACAACCGACAGAAGAATCCTGGACAGAGTATGATCACCAGCCGTGAAGAACTGCAAGGCCCTGAAAAGGGTGCCACTCCGCGTTAAGGTCATACCAGTTAGAATTATTTAAGGTCACCTCGTCCACTCATTAGTATGTATAATACTTTAGGTAATCGACGAATGAATCACCGAGCCATCTGCAACTGAGGAGGTCTGAACTCTTGAGGCATGAATTCCCTCCCTTTATCTGCACGCTACCCAAAACAGAAGAGCCAGTGTTACGGGCAAACAATGAAGGAGAGCAAAATGACGGCGGGGTGGACGGTGACAACCCACCTTTGCGTGAGGTGCTCAGTCACGTATACTGCAAGTTAGTAGTGGCAGGTGAGAGGGAAAGGGTGCTGGAAGACAAGCGGGTAGGTAGGGAAGGAAACAAGGCATGATTAGGAAGCAAGAATGGAATGCCAAAGAAAAAAAATGAAATAATAATGCTGCACATGTCAGGAAATCGAGAAAAGTGGGATAAAAAGGTACGATACGAGTAGCACAATGGCAAAAGACCCCGAAGAGGACGGTGATGTCGAAGGAGGAGATGAGAGAAAGGGGGTAAACCGATCACTGCTCCGCCAACCCCTCGTTCCACGGCACCCAGGTCTGCTTGTCCCACGAGGGCATGCAGAGCACCTTCTCGGGCGGCTCCCTCCGCCACGGGACCTCAAACGGTTCCTCCTCCCGGTCCTCCCTCCCGACGAGGTCGGCGGCGTAGCCCAGCGTCTTCTTGATCCAGGCGCCGTGCTCGTCGTCGTACTCGAGGTTCACCGTGGGCACGACTGCGATGCGGCCCCGGCCGCGGAACCAGAGGTCCTTGCAGAAGAGCGTGGGCTCTCCCTGGACGCACTCCCTGCCGCCCGGCAGGCTGCTCCGGAACCGGACCTCGCCCCTCATGACGGGCCCCGCGGTGAAGGCGACGGCGCCGTTCCAGCAGGCGAAGACCTGCGTGGCGCGGTGGGCGGAGAAGCGGGCCATCGCGGCCGCGTCGTTGAAGAAGAGGTCCTCGGCCAGGTCCCAGGTCACGCGGTCCGTGGGGATGTCGAAGAAGGAGTCCCCGTTGAGCTGGCGGGCCACCCACTGGTCGTAAAAGGTCGGGTGGCCCTTCATATGGGACCAGTCCATGGCGCACGTCATGTCGGCCGCCTGGACGACGCGCTGGTGCAGCAGCTCCAGGATGTCGTCCGGGCAGATGGCCACGTCGTTGAGGAAGATGACGTGCGCGTCGTCGGAGACGTCGAGGCCCGCGCCCGGCAGGGGGGAGGTCGCGTTCTTGCCCGCCGCCACCTCCGCCCCCGCCCCGGCCGCTGTGGCCTTCTCGCTCCTCGCCCTGTGGCTGTTGACGAGCGGCTCGAGCGCCAGGTTGCGCAGCTCGGCGAGGTGCTCGATGCGGCGGCCGTCGTTGGGGTCGATGTCGCTGCGGAGGTACCAATACTCGACCCCGACGGCGGCCAGCTCCTTCCTCAGCCCGGCGAGGACCTCGGCCGTGCCGTCGTCCGAGTGGCCCTCGATGACGGACAGGGCCGAGCCCTCAGGCCCAAGGAAGCGCATCGCCTCCACGATGGAGGTCAGGAGGCGCGGCAGGATGTACTCGCACTGCCTCAGGTTGAGGGCGAAGAAGTACCTGAGCTGGCGGTCCCACTTGGACGCCCTGAGGTGCTCGTACCGCGTCGCGTTGAAGGCCGGGCACTTCATCATCTTGACCGAGTGCTCCTTCGGGTTCATGATCGCCGGTATGTACCTCGAGGCCCTCTCGATCGCCACCAGCTCCTTCGCTTCCGCCTCCATCTTCTCCTTTCTCTCCTTTTCTAGGTCTTCGGGCCTCGAAGGAGACTTCTAGTCCACCTTGTTCTTGCCATCTTGTGACTTGTCATTGTCCTCCTTGGGTTTTGCTTTGGCCTTTTCCTTATCCTTCACGTCGTCGAAGGGCGCAGCGGTAGATTCTGTTGTCTTGGTCGAGGTGATTCCTACTGATGGAGCATCTGGTTGCAGTCCACTTGTTCCTGTTGGTATCGACTGCGCGGCTTTCTATGCTGTGGAGTCTTTATTCCCAGGACCTGTGGAGCCCACCCAGTGGTTCCCGTCAGTGTGTTGCCGACTCGATTCGGGAGACCCTATGCAAGGAGCCTCGAGGATCGGATCGAGACTATCAAGATAAAAACAAGAGGAAAATTGCAAAATGGATGTGACCTATTTATATAGGTGGGAAGTAGGCGCCTTGGCAGTTCACCTACCGTTGTGACTTAGTGATGATACCCTGGAGACGCTGAAGGACTCAGTTCCCAGTGTGAGGTACAAGGCAACCACGCAAATGATGGCGACCTGGAGGTAGGTAAATGCCCTAAAGGCAAGCCCCCGCGGCAGCAGCATCGTCCAGTGTAGTCGTTAATTAGGTACTGGCGGCGCTTTCGTCTCATGCGAGGGAGGGGACGACCGGGTTCCATATATCCCTGAGGTATCTGGGTAGGTAGATATTGAGGTGCCCTGGATATCCTCCCGGTTCGCCCTTGGTTCTCTGTTCGTGGGTGGTGGAGAGGAGAAAAAAAATAGGTTCGCCAGTTTTCACACGATGAATGTACCATGTATACGTACCTAAGTCCTACGCAATAAGTGTCACGCCGTAATGAGATCGAGCCGGAGACCACTTCCCCGTTACCCCGGTAACACATCCCCGTGCCCCGTCTCAATTCCCTCATCGGCCCCGGGATTTTGAATCGGCGAGGGCGCGCTTCGTGGGCTGCAGGCTACGGCGTCTATAAAGGCGGGCTATAAGTTTCCTGCCATTCTGCACATTCTGGAGCTTTTCAGGTGCTTCATTCATCCCACCTGACGACCAACGCAGTGACCATTCCATTCCATCATGGCAACCCGAAGCCCCGACGAGAAATACTGGGCTCGCGGTGGACTCATGGAGTACTGGGCCACCAAGACCTCCTTTATTAAGCGCGAGCTAGACCCCAATGCCCGCGGTGTCACGCTTCAAACCTCTTGGATCGCCGAGCGATTTGAGACCGAGGCCGCCGCGCTCCAGCTCCTTAGCGCCAACACGAGCATCCCTGTCCCGAAGCTACTCTCGTATGGTACCGACGACCGTGGGCTCTAGTACCTCCAGACTGAACTGATCACCAGTTCCGTCCGTGGCGACATGGCCGCTGATAACTGCCGGATGCCTAGTCTGCATGGTTCCCCCTCCGGAGAGTGTGGCTGGTGTTTACAGATCGTCAAGCAGAACGCAGATCAGTTTGTCCGGCAGACTGTGCTTCCTCAGCTCCGCGCCTTAAAAAGCAACCGCACGGGTCTCAACGGGTTCGTAATCCCGCCCGGATGGGTGATTGAGCACGATACGAGGGCCGTTTGGCCGGGTTTGACGTCTCAGACCGACGACTACGTATTTTGCCTCAACGACCTCACTCTACAACATGCTGTTTGACCTCCAGACGCTAGAGGTCAAGGCCGTGATTGATCTCGAAGATTCTGGGGTTTCCCTGCAGAGATTCAGCATTGGAGCCCAGAAGTTAGTGATCATTTCCGCCTCTACAAGAACAAGGACACGGTCGCATGGCACACCAATCTCATTCTTGGTACACCCTTGTAATAGGGATTTGTTCCACGAGTAGGTACGGATCCCGGATCGGATCCCAGATCCGTACCTTCCAATGGGAATTCTAGCTTGAGCCACGAGCAGTTGGATCCCCACAGCACAGACCAACAGGTACGGGCCCGTACTACGGATCCGTACACGAGATTAAACGTGCCAATACATCGCTGCTGCTGCAAAAGGCAAGACGGCCGCCGACAGGGCCACCGGCCAACTGCCAATATACGAGACTAGTACGCAGTAGGAGTGCTCGCCTTGCACGCATCTCCGTGCATGGAACTCCAAGGATTACGCTTTGGAGAGAGTGGAGAGACTGAAGAGACTGAAGAGACTGAAGAGACTGAAGAGACTGAAGAGACTGAAGAGACTGAAGAGACTGAAGAGACCGAAGAGACCGAAGGGCCTAGGGAGCCTGGGGAGCCTGGAGAGCGGCGTGACGTCGTCGCGTAAACAGGGATGGATCGGTACGTACCTATATAAGCCGCCATGTCCGGCGATTCGATGTGGTCTCGACGATCGGGGCAGAGCTCTCAACCCCAACAGTCTAACATTACCATGAGCTTCGCCACATCTCTGGCCGCCATTGTGGCCGCGGTCGATGCTGTCAGTGCACTGTCCGGCGCCGGCACATCCCTCGACCCCGTCCAACCCGTCCTCCTCCCAGATGGTGCCCTAGCGAGGAACCCTCTCGCTCACCTCGGTGGCAACGGCCCGTGGACTGCCGGTGAGACTTACGCTTGAGGATATCAAGGCATCTTGGACGCGAACTCGTCCCCAAGAGGGACCCGTTTGATCGTTTCTAACCACATTGCAAGGCCCCGACGTTCACGGGATCCCCCCGGAAATACCTCAGAACTGCCACGTCGACCAGGCCGCCTACGTGCTCCGTCACGGATCAAGATATCCCGACACTGGCGCCCACAATGGCTGGCTTGACCTGGCCCGTCGTGTATGCTACTAATCTTCCTTCAGCCTTTTCCTTTTCACCGGCAGGGGTTACTGGACTGATCGTTCAAGTGTGCGTGGGTAGTTTAAAGTGTCAAACTATACTGCGAGTGGGCCGCTGTCGTTCTTCCACAGCTGGGACACTTCCCTGACCAACCCGGAACTGCAGATCGCCATGTTAAGCAAGACGGGCTACAAGGAGCTCTATGACCTTGGTTACAGTCTGAGACTTCGGTACCCTGACCTTTACGAGGAGGGCGAGCCATTTGTCGTATGGGCCAACAACTACACCCGTGTCATACAGACGGCGCGGCTCTTTGTCCGCGGCTTCATCGGTCCTGAGTCATCAAGCCTCGGTAGGGTGGTCGCGGTCACCAGCCGCGGCTTCCCCAGTTCCCTGGGCGACACTCTCGCCCCATCGGACATGTGCCCCACGTTCAGGGACGACAGCAGCGCGCAGACGTCGGTCTGGCGCTCCGTCTGGCTGCCGTCCTTTAAGGAGCGGCTTTCTCGGCAGATCGATGGTACTCTCCAGCTTGAGGACGCCCAATGGAACGACTTTCCGTACATCTGTGGCTTTGAGTCTCAGATCACGGGCTCCCTGTCCCCATTCTGCGACACCTTCACCCAGGAAGAGCTCGAGCAGTACGAGTACCAGCAGGACCTGCGCTACTACTATGGAGTAGGCCCGGGGGCTGAGGTCTCGTCCAAGATGATGGTACCCTTCCTCGGAGCCGTCGTGGAGCGCTTCGTCAACGGACCGGAAGCAGAGGGCGGCGACACGGCTGGCGGAGGCGGCTCTTTCAAGGTCCCCAGGCTGCTGATGAGCTTCCTTAACGATGGCCAGCTGAACCAGCTAGCAGCCGCCGTAGGTGTCTTTGACGAGCAGGAACCCCTCCCCGTCGACCGCATCGCCGAGGGCCGGCTCTGGCGCAGCTCGCGCATCTCGCCCATGCGCGGCACCATCGCCCTCGAGCGCCTCAACTGCCGCGTCGCCGACACGCCGCCTCCTCCCACTAGCGGCGCCACCACCACGTCGCGCCGCCCTTGCGCACCTCGCCCGACAGCCACCACGGGTGCTGCTGCGAAGAGCCCCCTCGTTCAGGGTTCCAAGAATGAGACCTTCGTCCGCATCCGCATCAACGATGCTGTCTACCCTGTCTCCTCCTGCCAGGGCGGTCCCGGCAGGTCTTGCCAGCTATCCGACTACGCCAAGTACGTTTCCGACAAGCTCGAGTCCAACGGCAACTTTGCCGATATCTGCAACGTGACGGCGCCCGGCACGCCCACCAAGGTTCTGGGGGCCAGCTTCTTCACCAACCTGGCACAGCCTCACCTACAGATTGTTGTGCCTTAGCCCTTAGGCAGGAGAAACAAAGAAAATGATGCTGTGTGTAGGTTGGCGAGGGGGTAATTGGAGAAATTAGGTATAATAGACTCTCGATATACACACCTCCAGTAGACCGAACACCTGAGTGTCTGGTTGGTCAAGCTAGCTGAGGTCTGAGCGAATGGTGAATTGCCTCTTCCACACGTGTGATGTGACGTATGGGGAGAACTCAGGAAACGCAATGAGATGGATTATAGGGAATAAGCACGAGCTTTAGACCACGCACCTGATTGATTCGCTACTGGGTACGTAGCTAGCAATCCATACGGAGAAATCTATACGCAATACGTACTTGAAGGGCAGCGGTGGTAGCGCTACAGAGTAACCCCCGACCGGCAGATACGCCGTTCGGTGTTGCATCGCAATTTGCCTCGATGCGGGACCAAGGACGGATCGGGATCCCAACGCCGCCCAAGTGAGGGGCAGACAAACACACATCCCGGCCTTATAAGCTATTATACCCAGTTTCCTCGGCGCCGCACGACGGTGGCAACAGTGCAGAGCTAATAATCCACTACAATTATATCCGTACAATAAAAGGGAAGCGCTCAAAAAGCTCGTGCTGAAGCCGGCCTACAAAAGGCGCGACTAGCGCATCATGAATCGCAAATTCGTGTCGGAGAAGGGAATGGAGGGAGCCAAGGACCGGATCTTCAGCGGTCTCATCTCGGTGTCGCCATAACTTTAAATCAACATGAAGAGCAACTTGAGAATGCTGGCCGTTGTTGGGGGCGCCGCCGCCATCATGTCGGCCGCCTTGGCGACGGCTCAGACGACGGGGTCCTTCAGCGTCATCTCCATCAACGTCGCCGGCCTGCCTGCCGCCCTGCAAGGTAACGATGTGCCCGGCGACAAGACTGAGAACCATAAGACGGTTGGGGCCAAGCTTATCCGGTATGGCTACGACTTGGTCAACGTCCAGGAGGTAGGTACCGCAGAAACTCGCATACATGATGAGGCAATCCAGGACTGTTGGACAGGAAGTCATCAGGGGGACTCAGATCAGACTGACCTGACCAACTCGCCTCCCAGGACTTCAACTACCATGCGGCCCTCTACTCCACCGCCACCTTCCCCTACCGCACGGCGACATCCGGCGGCGTCCCGTTCGGGTCGGGCCTCAACACCATGTCCCTCTCACCGTTCATCGACGAGGTCCGGGTCCAGTGGAACGACTGCTCCACCTTCGACGGGGCGGACTGCCTGACCCCCAAGGGCTTCACCATGGTGCGCGCCAGGCTCTCGAGCGGCTCCGCCGAGTCCCCGCAGGGCGAGGCGTTCGTCGACGTCTACAACCTCCACGCCGACGCCGGCACCACCAGCGCCGACCTAGCCGCGCGCGCCAGCAACCTCCGCCAGCTGAGCGACCACATCAAGGCCAACAGCGCGGGCAACGCCGTCGTCGTGTTCGGCGACACCAACTCCCGCTACAGCCGGACGGGGGACGACATCCGCATCTTCGGCCACGAGAACGGCATGACGGACGCCTGGGTCCAGCTGGTCCGGGGCGGCGTCGTGCCCATGGCCGAGACCCTCTGCAGCAACCCGAGCACGGAGAACTACTGCGAGACAGTCGATAAGATCCTGTACAGGAGCGGCCCCCTGCTCGACCTCCGCGCCGCCGCCTGGACCTACGACAGCATGCTCTTCCTGCAGGCGAACGGGGACGTCCTCTCGGACCACAACCCCGTCCGGGCGAACCTCACCTGGGCGCTGCCCGCCGCGCTGCGCCAGTCGGGCCTCCACGGGGGGCCGCACGCCGCGTGGTTCTCCGACGCCGACGTCCTGGGCACCAAAACGACGGCCTCGACCCCGCCGCGCGCCTCCGTCATCCGCCTCCGGGGCGGCTCCCGCCTCGACGCCGTGTACCTCGCCCTCTCGGACGGGACGGTGCTCTCGCACGGCGGGGACGGCGGCGACGCCTCGGAGCTGACGCTCGCGGACGGGGAGCGGTGGACCGGTGCCCGCCTGTGCCAGGACGTGCGCAACTCCCGGACCCAGATCTTCTACGTCGAGGCGAGGACGAGCAGCGGGAGGACGCTCGCGGCGGGGGTCTCGTCCGGTGAGTGCGTCGACTTTGCCGCGCCCGACGGGTGGGGGATCGTCGGCTACCTGGGCAGGGCGGACGATGAGGTCAGGAGGCTCGGTTTCATTTTTGCCCCCTACTGAGAGGCCTTTTTTGGGGTTGTTTTTTTGGGCTTGGGTTGGGTAGATGTGAGGGGACGGGGATGTAGGTAGGTAGGTAGGTAGGTAACTTACCTATGTAGTCCAGAATTCGACGTCATGGTGAAAGCAGTCCCGTCCATGACGGGAGAGACACGTCCAGAGGTGAGAGTCACGTAGGTCCAAATACCAGTTTGTAGCTTTGGCCAGATCACAAGAGTGCTGAGCGGGGCACATTCTCGTCCGGCGAGGTCCCAGCAATGCGTTTCTTGAGTGAGAGCGCGACGAAACGAGAAAGTTGTCGGGCCATTTTTCAACCGAGTGGAAAGGGCTCTTGGAACCCCGAGAGAGCGGACGTTATTCTCCATCCCTCTCTAGGGCCGACCCCGTAGTCGCAGAAGGTGAAGGCCGCAACCGCTATATGGGCGAAAAAGAAGAAGAAGAAAGGAAGAAAAAGGGGCAACTGTGGTTGCTGCCAGTATTGACAATCTAGCTTGCCCCCGTCTGGCACAATCTGACCCAACCGATCGTTTCGCTCCCATCAATCTGCCCCATGCTGGCCGTTGCTTCCTTACCCCAAGTTGTGGTGGGAAAAAAAACTTAAACTTGTACCAGCTAAGTATTGGTGAAGAAAACTCTAAGTTTAGACAGGTAGTGGCGATGGTCCATGCCCACGGGGCCAGCAACTTAGGTTCCATTTTGGATTGATGCATTGCACATCTCGACCCCATTGAAACATTGAAACCCAGCAGTTTGGATAGGTGGCACCAGATACGTACCAGACAATTTATTATCGACACTCACACTAGACCCCTTGCTCCCTCTGTATGGTTGGTCCCCTAAAGTTTAATCTATTCTCTGTTAGAACTATTAGAAGCCGAGGCTGTGACACATGAAGTCAAACCCCTTCTCTGCCACCGATCACGAAACAAGAGGATTGAAGGTATACTAGGTAGGTACGCAGTACATAGTAACCTGCTCCGTTATCAGAGCTCACTGCAAATGGACAAGCGCCGCCTTTACGCCGAGCACAAACGCCGAGCATAACCCTGGGCTGCTAGGTGCCTGAATCAACCTCACAGAATTTCGTTTTATACCTACTCCGTACTCTGAATCCAAGATCTGGAGGGTCCGAGTGGACGGAACCGTTGTAATTCATGAATGATTCGCTTCATTCTCACGCCTTTTGGTTTACTCGGTCCCCACGGAATGGTGAGAATTTGTGAGTCAACCGCCCAGCCGGCCCCAGCTGGGTCCACTGGCCAGCAGTTCCAGGACCAGCACAGCACTCGAGCAGTGGGCCTCGGATATGTATGGAGACCCCAACCCATCTCCAAACCTGAACCTGGAGCGCTCTGGAGACGATGGAGTCAATCGCATGTGCAGAAATGGCGATGCTATCGGCCCGAGCGCGGCCTCACCCCTCCGGATCTGGACCTCCCCTTCGTCAGCCAGGCTTTTGCTCGGGCATTCTGCGGAGTGCGGGGTCAGCAGACACTCTCCTCCTCGTACCTCGCACCTTCTCCGCGCAGTACTAGCAGTAGTACATAGTTTCACTCTGGGGGCAGTCTCCAGCTTTTGGCAGAGATGTGGTCTGCTGCTTATTGAGGCAAACATGTACTTGCAGCAGAGTCACACCCCCGTCAGAGGCTCTTCTGCACAGGGATACTGCGAGTGAGGGCACGGAAACGGTCTCGCCGATAGTCAAACCGGTGTTCGTCTGTTGGTCTGCCCAATGATCATGAGATACCCCGGGTTCCGACCATCATTCCAGGTCCGCGGCCAGCAGCGGCATGGAAACCCCCCATGAAACATGATAACAGATCCCTGCCTCTCCAGTAGTCCGAGCCACAAGTCGGCGGAGGCTGGGAATGCCCTCATCGAGGATGGAACTGACTTGGGCCGTTGCTGGCTAGTAGCAGTAAGGAAGCCATCCATCCAATGGAGATTGAGCGGGGGCAAAGGACGCGAAGCCTCCCAAAGGGGACCTCGGCCGATTTCCTCCCACACACACGAGGAATATCTCTCGGACTGGATACAGACGTCAGAGCCTCTTCAGGGATGAGGAGCGAACGGAGCCGCCCGCTGCCGACCAGCGTACCATGCTTCAATCTCCAAGACCAAGGTCCGACGATGCATTAGATGCCATACTACTAATTGACATGGGATGCGGGCAGGAATCTGGAGCTCCGGGGCTGGAGACGCTTGTAGTGACAGTCCCATGGGGGTTCGGGGCCACGGACTGCACCGACAAACTAATTATTACCAAATGGGAGTAACGAGGGAGTAACGTTTTCCCAACCCGTTAGAGCTGTAGTGTACTATCTAGTGCGGTAGTATAGTGGTGGTCTCTCGTACTGTTGCGCATCTTGTGGTGTTTCCACCCCTCCCTTCTCTTCGCGTGAATCCCGCGTATGGTAGATAGTATGTCACGCCATGGGGGGTAGCAACGGTTTTGGGCTGTTCGTAGCGAGCACAAAATAAAAGGAGACGAAACAAAAAGAAGAAGAGGAAAAAAGAGAAGAAAAAAAGGTTAACTTGTGACAGCAGACGCAAGCCACGATTCACGAGATGGTGGTGGCAATATCGCCTTGAATATCGATGCACCAGCCAACTTTTGGAGGGGTGCGCCCAGGGTGCACAACCCACCTGGGGCTGGATGATGCGTCGATGAGGGCCTTGGCTCGGCCTTAAATCGGCCCTGGTCTGTGATGCCCCATGTTTTCTCCCCCTCTTGGCGCCCCAGCTAGCCATTAGCTAGTGGATGAGGAGTATAGAATGGGTGTAAACATCATACAGCGGGAAGATAGACGATTTTCACCGCCTGCAAATGCCGAAAAAACATAAGCTCGGGCAGGCAAAAAGAGAGTCGTTTGCAGCAAGGCTTGGGGAAGCAGGGCCCCCGAAAGGCCAAGTAGCCCAGAATCTAGATCGATCATTACCGCCCTCCCACACAGGCTGAAATCGCCCTTCCCATGGGGAGAGCCCAGGGAGGGCAACGAATCGGCCAGATACCTTATAAACTAAAAAAAAATATTTCTACGTAAATGCGCGATAAAGAAGCGAGCACCCGAGCATGCAGGCAGGCGGCCGCTCTCCCGGTCAATTGGAGGATGAAAAGACCCGGTCACTGAGTAGCATCGGAGTTGCTACCGACGCAGGTTAGAACAGTATCGCAGTACTGCTTACCTATTTTCCAACATCTTTCAACGGAGCATGTCGTGTCCTGCTAGAATTCCAGCTTGCTTCATGGGCACGAGACCATGGGGATATGTCGGCTCAACAGAATCTCTGCGCGCCAGGAAGGTAGGTATAGGATAGGTTGCTAAAGCATCGCGAGACAGAAAACAGCGGCCAGTCATCACATCACTTGACGCAACGGCGTTCAGGTAAGCACGGCGTCAACACTCAACGGTTGTTAGTTTGACTTGAAAGTGTACGGAGTACAGCCGGTCGCGGCACATGGACAGTTTGCAGGTTTGACGACGACGGAATTTGACGAGTTAGCGGCTTGGACGCGGCGTTTCTCCACACATCACCTTGTAGGTTCATGGCGTTTGTGGCGCTTTTTGGCGGGCAACCTGGCACCCAAGCGGTAAGATCGATCAAATCTCGGCGAGACCTGGGGCAGGAGACCACCTCCAACGCAGTAGCGTGCAGAAACGTCAACGAAAGTTCCTTCCGACATACTACGTAGTAGTGTACTGCGTAAGCGTGGTAAAACTACCTTCCGTACACCTTCGTCCCGCATTGTGGGGAAGGCCCAGTCAACCCACAAGACTCCAGTAATAGTACGGTACGGAGGAGAACCAGTACGGAGTACTCCACAGCTACCTCAAACAATTTTGCAAGAAACGGCCCTTTTATTTGTGTCAGGGGGGTTTCCCTCCTCGGTTTTTTTTTTGGTATGCTGCAGCAGACACTGCAATCCTGCCAGTCCAGACCTGTCGACCAGGCCACTCGTGCTCTTCGACGGGGGCCCTGTCCAGCACCCTCGGAGGTCGGCCTGCGACCGCTGCACGTATTACCGCTGTCCTGCCCAATCAAGACACGTTGTCGACATGAGGAAATGGGACGGCATCAGACGGAAAGGGATCCTCTGGAACATGGGAGCATCTGGAGTAGCACGGGGCCAACCAGCCTGAGGATCCTTCGAGTTCAACGGACAATAGACGGGCATGATGGGTCAGGCCCGAAGATTGGTGAGTGACTCAGTGGACGAGAAGAGGAAGAAAATTTTAAAAGCCCAAAATAAAGAGATGAAAGAGATGGCAAAAAGTGGAAGGTGGGGATGCAAGACGGACGAGGGCAGAATGGAAGGGTCACACAGTGACATACAGAGCTTGCATATGTACCTACCGAGTCGGAATAAGCCTGGAGGTCAAGAACTTTGCCGATCAAGTGATTGTTACGGCTCGAACAGCATGACAAAAAAAACGGCTTGTCCGTCTGGGAAGCCACGGTGAGCCACGGGAGACTGCCCTCTGGGCTGGGGCTAAGTGGGCTTGCTGAGCACAGCTCTATCGAGCCTTTGTGCTGATGAGCTCTCATGATGGAAGGAAAGAAAATCCGAGCTTTGGAATCGCGTGCTCCCAACCCGACCAATGAGACCTGAAGCCCAGGCGGAGGCAGGCAGGCGGATTAAGAGTTCAACATCACAAAGTCAAGGGAGGCTGGTCGATGCACGAAGCTGCTGTTTGACACTTTGGCTCCAGCAATGGGAAGCCAGGACAGTGGGTAATTGTGCCTTCCATATTCTCTACACGTGTAGGCGAATATTGACTGAACTAATTGACTTGACTGGGGCCACCTTGTAACAGGCAGTATTTTGCTTTAACAACCAGCGGCTTCAACATTGGATAATCGGGGATTTGGCGAGGCCGCTAACCTTCCAAACGTCAAGATACATGTTTGGTACGTAGTTGTAGGTACCTTTTCACTGGTTTTGCTCCATCCATCGATGTTACCCCATTCCGCCCATCAACTTACACATACCAACCCCGTAGCAATTCATCACCGCTGAGACGATCCCTGCAAGCAGGATGGACGTTGGTGGCTTGGTGCGCACAAGCACACCTACCCAACAACATTCAGCACACTCCCAAATCCCCAAGCCTCCCTTCTCACCGTGCAGCTGCACATCCGCGGTCCGGCAGCAAGCAGCTCCCCGCCAATGCGGATGAAGCTCTTTGTTGGCAGAGTGGCAGCTCGGGGAAACTTGTGTACTCCGTAAGCTATTGGTCGCGCCAAGGCCCCAATCAAGGCCAGTCGTGGGCCATGGCCAGCAGCCAGGCCAGACACGCCGTCCGAGTGTCCAACATACCATATCTACTACGTCGTACGTACCTAGCCTACTTACTCCGTACATGCAGGCAGGCCAGGCTGCCAGGAAGCAATCATCAAACAGAATTGAAGACTAGGAGACACCTGGGCGGAGCCGAGTCGGCCACCTGTCGGCCGTTTTCCTGGGTCGCCTGGGGATGGCTTGACATGGAAGCTCTTTCATCCCCATGTCTCCAACAAGCTCTGGGGCAAGCTCTCCGTGCCTAAGCTCCATGCCTGCCCACGTTACCATGCTGCCACACATCTGTCTGGAGAGGGGTTTGTACCTTCGTTGTACCCCCCTTCTCGTCTCGTCCCATTGAGTTGAGTTGAGTGTTTCCCCGTCCACCCTGCTTCGCGATTTAATTTGCCAGGGGCAGCCTCCGTTCCGTACTTTATTCCATTCAGAGGAGCAAGAGACAAAGTAATCCTTGCATACCTAGAGGTATGGAGTAGGTTATTCATCCCCCCCCTTCCATCTCTTCCTTTTCTGGGACGCACGCACCTGACCCAAACCGCGCGCCCGCCCCCGCACCCATGCACCTAGCTCTCCTCTCTACGGATACACGCAATAATAGGGTAGTAGCGCAGCATCTACCACCCTCCCTCGATACCTACCTACCTATCTACCTATATATTCCCCATCCGCTCCCCCTCGGCTCCTTTGGAGAAGCTTGCCCTTCCCTCCCTTCTTAGCAGCTACGAACTGTTTAGTCTCAAGACACCTCATTGGCTCCTCATAGAAAGGTTGAAGCTTGAGGCTCCCTCCCACCACAACTTGGTCACTTGAAGAGCCAACCTCCCCTCATCGCAAAGGCATAGACACAGACGCAAGTCATGGCGGGCGGCGCGATCGAGCCCGTTCAGGGCACGGCCGATCTATCAAGAATCGAGGCTCCGCTCACGGTGAAGGCGTACCTGGTCTGCGCTTTCGCCGCGTTCGGTGGTATCTTCTTCGGATATGATACCGTGAGTTTCGGTTTTCTCTCCCTTTTCTCTCTCATGCTACGCCACTCATCACGTGGCATTGCGCATCAGTGGGATACAATGGACTGGCCTGACTGGCCTGACTGACCTGACTGCTCCGACCAGGGTTGGATGTCCGGAGTGCTGGGCATGCCCTACTTCATCACCTTGTACACTGGGATCCCATACGACTATGGTGCCGGCCTTCCCATCGGCGTCGACAAGAAGGCTTTCAGCCTGCCTGACGGGCAAAAGTCTCTAATGACCTCTATTCTGTCTGCCGGAACATTCTTTGGTGCCATCATAGTGAGTGCCAAGAGCCCCTGCCTTGCCCTTCCCTCTCCGATCCTGCCAGGCAGGAACACGGAACGGAGGAGTTGACTGGCTAACATTGGGCGCTTTCTGCGCAAACCCCTACATGTAGGCTGGTGATATTGCCGACTTTATCGGACGGCGACCGACCATTATCATGGGCTGTGGCATCTTCTCGGTCGGTTGCGTTATGCAAATTGCCAGCACCAACCAAGAGGTCCTGTTCGTGTTTGGCCGTCTCGTAGCCGGGTTCGGCGTCGGCTTCATCTCGGCCATCATCATCCTGTACATGTCGGAGATCGCGCCCAAGAAGGTGCGTGGCGCCATGGTCTCTGGCTACCAGTTCTGCATCACCATCGGCATCCTGCTGGCCGCCTGCGTCGTCTACGGCACCCAGAACAAGTCGGATACGTCATCGTACCGGATCCCCATCGGTATGCAGTTCCTCTGGGCGCTCATCCTGGGTGTCGGCCTGTTCCTGCTCCCCGAGTCGCCCCGTTACCACGTCAAGAGGGGTCAGCTGGAGGCGGCAGCCAGGGACCTCGCGTCGATCCGTGGGCAGCCCGTCGACTCTGACTACATCAAGGACGAGTTGGCCGAGATTGTGGCCAACTACGAGTACGAGCAACAGGTGATACCGCAGACGGGCTACGTCGGCTCGTGGCTCGCCTGCTTCAAGGGCTCCATCCTGAAGGGCAACAGCAACCTGCGCCGGACGATCCTGGGCACGGGCATGCAGATGATGCAGCAGCTGACGGGCATCAACTTCATCTTCTACTTCGGCACCACCTTCTTCCAGCAGCTGGGCACCATCTCGGAGCCGTTCCTGATCGCCATGGTGACGACGCTGGTCAACGTGCTCTCGACCCCGATCTCGTTCTGGACCATCGAGCGCTTCGGCCGCCGCGCCCTGCTCATCTTCGGCGCCTTGGGCATGGTCGTGATGCAGTTCATTGTGGGCATCATCGGCGTCACGGCCGGCCGGCTGGAGGCCAACAACCCGGACGCGGTCAAGGCCATGATCGCCTTCATCTGCCTCAACATCGCCTTCTTCGCCACCACGTGGGGCCCCGCGGCCTGGGTCATTGTGGGCGAGTGCTTCCCGCTCCCCGTCCGGTCCCGCGGCGTCGGCATCTCGACGGCCTCCAACTGGTTCTGGAACTGCATCATCGCCGTCATCACCCCCTACATGGTGGGCGACAGCAAGGGGTCGGCCAACCTGGGCCCCAAGGTCTTCTTCATCTGGGGCTCGCTCTGCTGCCTGTCGCTCACCTTTGCCTACTTCCTCGTCCCCGAGATGAAGGGGCTGTCGCTGGAGCAGATCGACAAGATGATGGACGAGACGACCCCGCGCCTCTCGGCCAAGTGGGTCCCCACCACCACCTACGCCGCCGAGATGGGCCACGCCCGCAACGGAGGCGAGAAGCACACCGCCACGGAGGCTGCTCACGAGACAGTTTAAGGGGTTCTTCCATGTCGTTCCCCCTCTTTTTCTCTCCTTGCTTTTTTTATTTGCTTTCTCTCTTTCGGTTTACACCCCCTCGTTCTGGCTACCTACCTGGGGACCTATCCGCTTATTTTGAGGGGTTTTATCTTGGGTGCTACGTTGCAAGCGACAAGCGACAAGCGATGTCTTTTCTTCGTCCCCCCTTGTGGTTTTTTACCAAAGGCGACAGCACCTAGTTAAGCCCTCGCGTGGGCTGAATCAAGCTAAAGAGATCCCGACTATAATAACAACCCGTCCCCCTCCCAACCCTTTTCTCCCCCGTTCTCTTTTCCTCTCCGATATGGTGGTGATTCGGGGATAGGAGCTAGGAGAGGGGAAAGAACTGAACTGGAGCCTCTCCGTCTCTGTCTTTTGCTCTGCATTTTGGTCGAGCCGGGCTTATGATATGATACCTTGCCTCATTCTCTTTCTCATTCTCTACTCTCCTCATCTCTCCCTCACACACACACACTCACACATACTCTACTGATTCTTGCCTTCCTTAGCTAAAGCTAAATCGCAAAAAAGGACAAATCAGACAATTCCTTACTAAAACAAGCGAATGCTGTTCGCAGTTGAAGTTGTTCCCTACAACCATGGCCTACAACACCCTTCCTCTTTGACAAAATATGAATTCAGTCTAATGATGGAGGTCAGGATTGAGATACGTAGAGGTCAGCCGCAGCCAAACTAAGCGTAGTGGCAATGACAACTAGCACTAATACAGATCCATAACAGAGACCCAGGGCACAGACGTGCCAAGCCACGGCTATTCCGCATTGAGTTTCTGTTTGTTTGGAATGGGCATTGGGAGGCAAGGAGGGTCTTACGAACTTACGATCACTATTCATGAACCGTTCATCACCAAGCGACCAAGAAAGCCCGTGGCATAGATGGTTCTCGTTGAAGAAATCAAATGGGTAACACAGCTGGGAGGTTGAAAAGTTGGCAGGTTACTGGTACTGGTACGGTACTAAGACTGGCAGGTTCAATTGTCGTCACAAAAAGTTCCACACACAAGCCGTTATGATGTTTCATATTCCAGGGGGTGTCTCTTGGTGTCTCTGTCCCTCCATCCTTTGAGACGGTCGATCTCGGGATGATTGACGCCATGGGACTCACATCAAATTGACTGCTGGGGCTTCTGGGCACTAAGAACGGGATCTAGAACTACTCAGAAGAATGATCGTCAGGGGCCTGGGCGTCCCAGAGAAACAGGTGTTTCGGTGACGGCGTGGCCATGGAATAATGGCCTTGGAGAGGGCCAAAGATCTAGACTAAAGACAGAGACCTACCTAGGTGCTTAGGAGGTCTAGACAATTAATTGTCTACCTGCACAATTTCCTCTTCTTGCTGGATTGTTCGGGTTTGTAGATTGTCTTCTGTTATTTTTTATAATATATTTTCTTTAGATAAAAATTGTTCTCCCTCTCCAGAAGAGAAGCACAAAATTTCAACCACACTCCTCCCTGGGCCGCCTATCGCGATATGGCATTCACAACACGGAGAGGCTGGGCCTTTTCCCTTCTAGCCGCCTCGGCGACAGACATCTGCATCTGCCAAGCAGCGGGCCGCGATGTTTCCTCCTCCACTTACCAAGCATTCGGTGTCTCTCTTTTCTCAGCGGAGCCGATCGGAAGGTGTCCGGCTTTCGAGCAGCACCAGCAGACGGGCGCCCTCCAAGGCAGCGGCGGCTTTGGGTACGACAGCAGCAGCAACAGCAGCAATAACTACAGCATCACCACCACAACCACAACCACCACCACCACCACCACCACAAGACAGCCCGGCACGGCAAGCGACGACGAGCACGCCTTGCCAGACTCACCACACCCCGAAGAAGGCGGAGACGGCAAGGGCCCACAGGCATCGGCGGCGGCGGCGTGGGAGGTCCGGACCTCGCCCGGCAAGGGGCTGGGCGTGTTTGCGACGCGGCCCATCCGCAAGGGCGAGCACATCATGGCCGAGCGCCCACTCTTCTCCATCGCGCCGCCGGCCCGGCTGCCGGACATGGGCTACCCGCTCGACGAGCTAGTCCGGCTCGTGGCGGAGGCGCTCGAGGCCGTCGGCGACGAGGGCAAGGCGCTGCACCGGGCGTGCCACGAGCACCGCTTCCCCGGGGAGCTGGGAGGGGGGCAACACGACGGCGACGATGACGACGAAGACAAGGACACGAGGGCGGCGAGGGACCTGTACGTCTTCCGCAGCAACCTGTACGCCATCGACGGGGGCGCGCGGTGGGGCATGTTCCCCCGCCTGGCCAGGATCAACCACTCGTGCCGGCCCAACGCGGCCCACACCTGGGTCGTCCGGCCGGGGGAGGAGGAGGAGGAGGCGCAAGGGGAGGCGCAAGGGAGGAAGGTCGTCTGGGCGGCGAGGGACATAGCCGAGGGGGAGGAGGTCGAGGTCAGCTACGTGCCGCTGCTGCGGCCCACGGACCAGAGGAGGGCCTCCCTGGCCCAGTTCGGGTTCCGGTGCGGCTGCGGCGCCTGCCGCGAGGGGGAGGCCGGCGGGGCCGTGGACGCGAGGAGGACGAGGATGGGCGGGCTGCTGGGGGAGCTGATCGAGGGGAGCAGACTCGGCGCGGGAGGGGGGCCATCATCATCGGCGGCAGCAGGAGCAGCAGCAGCAGGGGCAGGATCGTCGTCGTCGTCGTCGTCGTCGTCGTCGTCGTACGGCAGCCCCGGCGAGAAGTACGCGGCGCTCCTGGGCAAGGCGCTCGAGCTCGTCGACATGCTCACCCAGGAGGACGGCGGCGTGCTGGTCGACTACCTCGCGCAGGCCTACCGCTTCGCCGCGGAGCTGTCGCTGCGCACTGGGGACGTGGCCGGCGCGAGGGCGTGGGCGCTGAAGCAGCTCGAGATCCACCGCACCGTGGACGAGCACTCGACCTCGGTGCACAATGCCGTTGTGTTCCTGGCGAGCTTGGATTTGCTGGAGAGCGAGGAGGTTGGTGGTGGTTGAGGCAAGGGAGGCTCCCTTTCTTGTTGTTGGGGTTTATACCTATTACCTAACCTTTTCCTGGATCGGCACAGCACAAACACACTAAAGTAGGGTGGTGGGTTGTGCTGCGTAACCTATCCTCGTGGCTTCCTAGTACTAGTCTAGTCGTTCATCCAGGACTCAGAAGACGCGGCATCAAGCCCCCACAATGCAGTGGAAACCGTCAATGCCAGGAGTGGACGGGGTGGCTGGACGAGATGTCCTGAAGAAACATGGGTGGAACTGACAGGCCCGGTGCGGTTGCCCAGTCCGTTCCTGCATGTCGGGTCTGGGTCTTCCCTAACGAGTGATGACAGACCTATTTGCTGGGCAAAACTCGATTGCATACCTAAGAAAATAAGTTCTGCCATGTGCTATTTTGCCATTTGCCATTTACTATCTGGGGTATGTGGCAATACGTCACGCCCGATTAGGAAAATCTGTGCTATTACTCATTCTGATCTCACCTGGCCTCATGAGCATGTCAAGCCTGTCCAGTGCTAACTGATACTCAACATTCCCGGTCTCCTCTTTCATTGGCTTGGCTTGCCCATGGCGATGTTGGTCTATGGGACAACTTTCAGGCGATGTTGGTCTATGGGACAACTTTCAGGCGATGTTGGTCTATGGGACAACTTTCAGGCGATGTTCACACCACTGATAGGTCAATGATGTTTCTGACTTTCCATACTCTCTTTTGTCGATTCCTTACGAGTCAAATTGGGATTGCTTCAACCATCCATGGTTCCATCTCACCACATTTGTTCCTGCTCAGAAGCCCTGGAATAAGATTCAATGCTATCCGATTTCGCGCAATTGCGAGATATATAAATTTGATTCCTGAGATATTGAGACGCCTTCGTTTCCCAACACCCCCATCTGACCGGAGAGACATCTGCAACAGGTGCACCATACGGTCAGTTTTACATCTCACAAGATGACGTCGATGTCCTCAGAGTCAGTTGCCACGATCTTGGTATCTTGCAAGCAGACCAGATTCAACATAGAAGCCAGTCCAAATTATCGCGAGGTAACAACAACCCTTCCGCTGCTTTCTACTTAGTGGTTTCTAGATATCGCCCTGGGTATGGTATCAGTCTCACAGCCTGGAGCATTGCACTGACTAACACGGACTGTCGAACCACCTCATCATTTACCTTTAATTTAGTTAGACATCGAGGGCCTAAACATCACCCTCGCAACCCCAGTACCAAGCGCCCCGGATGGCTCCAGCAGCAGCAGCAGCAAGGGGAGAGGTAAGGGCAAGGCCTCCCGTGCGGAGGGCGTGGAGATCCTATCAAACGCCAAGCTGCGCCTCAAGGCCGGCCAGCGTTACGCCCTCATGGGGCGCAACGGCTCCGGCAAGTCGACCCTGCTCAAGGCCGTAGCCGAGAAGCTGATCCCCGGCATCCCCGAGGCGACCCGCATCACCATCCTGCAACAGACGGAAGCGGACCGCAAGGGAGGCGAGGCTTCATCGAGGAGTCCGTCCCCGTCCCCGACCCGGGCCCCGACCACGGCAGGAGGACGGTTGGCCGCGAGTGGGTGTGGGGGACTGTCGGTGCTGGAGGACGTCGTGGAGAAGGCCACCTCCCGGAGCGAGCTTGAGCAGGAGATCAAGACCCTCTCCAGGGCCATCAACGACTCCTCGGCAGAACCCCACAGCGCCCTCCGCGCCCTCCGCAAGGTGCGGCACGACAGGCTGCAGAAGAGGCTGTTCGTGCTGGACAAGGACGCCCGGCTCCGGAGCGGTGCCAGGGGCTTGCAGGCGCGCAAGGTGCTCACGGCGTTTGAGAAGACGGTCGCCGAGTCCGCCGCGGGGCTCAGCGGCGAGGCGGACGACGCCGGCGTCGATCCGGAGGTCCTGCAAAGGGAGATGCAAGAGGCCGTCGACATGCTCGCGGACCTGCAGCTGCAGGTGGAGCCCTCGCGAATGGCCGAGGTCGAGTCTCGGGCAAAGAAGGTCCTGTTGGGGCTGGGCTTCACAGATGCCTCGATGGCTAGGGAGGTCGACAGTCTGTCGGGCGGGTGGCAGATGCGCGCCTCCCTGGCGGCGTGCCTGCTGCAGGAGACAGACATGCTCATCCTCGACGAGCCGACCAACTTCCTGGACCTGCTGGGCATCATCTGGCTGCAGCGGTACCTGCAGTCCCTAGGCGACGGTGGCGATGGTGGCGGCGCCCTCCTCCCGTCCTCGCCGGCGCCGACGCTCATCCTCGTCTCCCACGACAGGGACTTCATCTCGCTCTGCACCGACGTGCTCATCCTCAAGAACAAGCAGCTGATGTACCACCACGGCGACCTGTCCTCGTACGAGTCCTCCACGGCAGAGCGCCGGCTCTGGCTGCTGCGGATGAAGGAGGCCAAGGACAGGCAGAAGGCCCACATACAGGAGACCATCGCGCGCAACATGCGGGAGGGTAAGAAGAACAACGACGAGACGCGCGTACGGCAGGCCAAGATGCGGCAGAAGAAGCTCGACGACCGGTGGGGGCTCGAGGTCAACGCCAAGGGGGGCAGGTTCAAGCTGAACAGGGACATGGTCGGGTACTTCACCTCGGCCAGGGAGGAGATCGAGGTCCCGCCCGAGGAGAGGGCGGTCACCATCGTCCTGCCGGAGCCGGCCGACCTGCGCTTCCCGGGTTCGCTGCTCAGCCTCGAGGGTGTCTCTTTTCGGTATCCCGTTGCTGGTGGCGGCGCGAGGAAAGGCAACGCAGGGGCCAGAACTACCACTACAGCAAGAACAACAACAACCACAGCAGCAGCAGCAGCAGCAGCAGCAACAACAACAACAACAACAACAACAACAGCACCGCCCTTCGCCCTCCAAGATATCACCCTCTCCGTCGGCATGGGCGACCGCATGGGCATCCTCGGCCTCAACGGGTCGGGCAAGTCGACGCTCGTCCGCCTCCTCGTGGACCGCGAGAAGCCCACCTCGGGCGCGGCGGCCAGCCACCCGCGCCTGCGGCTGGGCTACTACTCGCAGCACGCCGTCAGCTCGCTGCAGCGGATGGGGCGAGCCGAGCCGGCGCTGACGGCGCGGATGCTCCTGCTGAGGGAGACGGCGGCGGCGGCGGCGGCCGAGCAGGCGGCGGGCATGGGCGAGGGGGAGGTGCGGGCACTGCTGGGCTCCCTGGGCCTGCCGGGCCGGCTTGCCTCGGCCGTCCCCGTGCGCAGGCTCAGCGGGGGGCAGCTGGTGCGGTGCGAGCTGGCGAGGCTGCTCTGGCGGAGGCCGCACTGCCTGGTGCTGGACGAGGTGACGACGCACCTCGACTACGAGACGGTCGCGGCGCTGAGGGAGGCGCTGAGGTCCTGGGGGGGCGCCGTGGTGCTGATCAGCCACGACCGGTGGTTCGTCAGGGGGGTGGTTGAGGGGGTGGTCGAGGGGGACGAGAGGGGCAGCGAGGATGGGGACGAGGACGGCGGAGGGGAGGATGCGAGGCGGAGGAGCGTCTATCGGTTGAGGGCGGGGAGGCTGGCTCTGCTGGAGGGAGGGGTGCAGGAGTTTGAGGACGGGATGGAGAAAAGGGTTCGGAAGTTGCTGAATACCTAGGCGGTGAATGTTGTGTGGTTGGTGGGTATCAGTATACCTTAGACTGTAGGCCACAGACTGCAGATATCCCCCAAATCTAACTAATTATCTGCTGAAATTTGCTCTCTCGTTTTGCTCTGCTCGAAGTTATGTTTGTACCCTGAAGATATATATGCTCCTCTCCTCTCCATACTTTGTCCGGGAGATGACAGCAAGAGATACATGTGATATATGAAGAAAGGTGCCTGAAGACTGACGACGAGGCCAACGAAGCCAACTCCGACCCGCTAAATCCGACCCACAAGGCATCAAATTCTTATCCAACTCTATGCCATCTCCAATGGCCTCACATATAAAGACTCAACCACCTATCCTTCCTCAATCAGTATTACCCTCCTTTAGTTCGAACAAGCGTCCAGGCCATTACAAGGTACGCCGTCGGGGAACTCGCAAAGAAGACGGACGAATCGTAACGTGACCCCCTCAAAACCCGTACGATCGCGCCGTCAGGGAACGGGGCGATAACAATTCTTTGATCACCAGCAAAGCCCACCAGTCTCCTACTTTAGTATAAGAGAACAAAAGAAGTAAGGACCGGGGAAGAAAAAGAAGAAGAAGAAGGAAAAGGGGGAATAAAGCAAGAAAGAAAAAAACATGACCGTACTATCTCCTAGAACCGCTGTGCCGCCTCTCCTCATAGTAAGTACTCTCCCTCCTCGCGCTAGAGCCCCTCCGATGCCTCCTGGGAGGCGAGTGCTCCTCGACGACGACCACCTCGTCGTCGCTATCGTGCACGACCCTGGGGGGCCCCGGCACGGGGACGCCCGGGGGCGGGCGGCTAGTAGAGGCGCGCCTGCTTGTGGTGGTGTTCTCGACGACGACCCTCTCGACGCGGGGGCCCTCGCCGCCGCTCATCTCCTCCACGATGACGGGGCGGCCCCCGCCCCTCGAGGTCGAGGTCCGCACCTCGACGACCCGGGGCCCGCTGTGGCGCCGGTGGTGGTGGTGGCGGCTCCGGCTGTGCGACTTGCGCGTCATGACCGATGCGCCGCCGTACGACGACGACGCGCCCGAGGGTGGTTGGCCCATGTTGATGCACCCGTACACCACCCACAGCAGCAGCAGGAACCCGGCCACCGAGCCCAGCGTGATCCCCACCACCGTGCCCACGTCCGGGCCCGACACGCGGTAGCCGCCCGGCACCGTGGTCGTCGAGGCCACCTGCCGCGCCGAGAGCGTCCGGGCGGGGAGGAGGAAGAAGGCGGGCTGAGACGATGAGGAGGAGGAGGAGAAGGAGGAGGAGGAGGAGGAGGAGGAGGAGTAGTAGCGAGAGTACGAGGTCGCATACGAGGCCAGGCGCGCCCCGGCCGACACCAGCAGGGACCTCGCGCCGCCGGCTGGTACCCCCGCCGCGGCGCGTCCGACGGCGGCCAGGTCGCGCATCGACTCGGCGACCTGGTGCGCCGCGTCCTCGACGGCGCGGCCCAGAGGCGCTATAGGGGCCATCGCTTGTTTGGCCCTTCGAAGGAGCTTTTTTCTTTGCTTTCTTTATGAATTAAACCTAGGTAGGTGCGCCGAAAGGGTGCTGTCGCGAGTCCGTCTGTGCGTTGGGAAACGCGGGGGTTTCGTTCGGTCCCCTCTCCCCCCGCCGGTCGCGATCGGCTTTTATCGAAAGGGGGGGTTGGTGGTTTGGGCGCTTTCTCCTCGCGATTTGGAATCGGAATCGGATCAAACAGTGGCAGGGTTATGTCGCGGCTCGACGTGCAATTAGATCGAACGTATACATATAGTAATAGAAAGGAGATTTACGTCGATGACGTTGTCGCAGGCCGAAGGTCGACGCCTGTGTTGTTGTTCCCAGTGACAGTGAGGCGCGAGTTGGCGCAAGAGGCTGTGGGGGGCTCGTTGCGTTAGTAGGCGGGCATCCGCGTACCGTAGGTACGTGCGTCGTGCGGTGAATTTGCGGGGTTCAAGCGTCGTGAACACTGGACAGGACATTCACAGCGTTGTGGAAGTCGAGGCAGGCGCAATTGTTCCGGAGAAATACTGCGGCAGTCCCAGCGTCTAGAGGTAGGAGGCCGATTCAAGAGAGGGATTCTCCATACGGACCCAGCATAGTATGAGCGAAACGGGAGCCTCGAAGTGGATGGGATGAGGGTGGGATGAGCCTTGGTTGACAGTTGACGGGAACTTGGCCTCGAGGCGCTAACTGAGTACTAATAATGTATCCGTGTTGATGACATGAGTGTGCGCCCATTTGATCCCGGTTCGCATGTCCCGTTGGTGGTTCCACTCCTGCAGCCACTCGCCACTTCGCCTTCCAGGTTCCACTCCAACATCTATGTTCTGTTGCTGTGACAGTCAAGAATCCAGAATGCAGTACTGCGTACGGATATGCCAACAACAAAGCCAAGCCCCAACCACCCAGCCAAAGGGTTCAAGGTGCAATCGTATCCGCATCATGGGAAGCGCCGTTGGGACAGATGCGGTAGCATTATTGCTTTGCCGCGTCCCTGAACATCTTGTCTTGCTTGTCTGTCCTCCCGTGTCTCCGCCTCCGCTTCGATTTCCTGGGTTTGCTGGTTGCAAAAAATGCCTGCCCCAATATTTTTTCCGATCCCACATTAGTACCTTACCGGGTAGGTGCATGTATCCAATTCCCAGCTGATGCCGTCATACCTTTTCCAGACCATCCAGTGCTTGCAAGGCAAATCCCGTCCCGTCGATCCTGCACTCAGATGTCTTGCCATGGACTACTAGTTGTACGCAGTATTCCATGCCCACAGCCTCCCGTCTAGGAGATGATGAATAATATCAGTAGGTTGCCCTGTGAATGGTGTAGCCCTTCAAAAGAAAGGAAGTATCTCGCTCCCCCTTTTTTTCTTCCTCTCCTCTCATTTCCCCTCTTCTCAAAATTATTTTTTTCTTCCTCTTCTCTTCTTCTCTTTCCGTCCCTTTTTCTTTCCCTTGTCTCGTGAGGTTTTTCGTCTCCACTTCAGCACTGAGCCGTTATGGGAAGCCCCGGATGCCCCTGATCCCGCCGGACTTTTTGTCCTTCTTATCCGATTCTTCTTTCTTCTTGTCTTTCCGCTCCTTGCGGATCGTATTCTGCACACCACCTATAGCAACGTCCGAGCTAGTCAGCCAAGATATCACCAACCCTGTGGCACTCCAGTTCAGCTCAGCATAGCACATGATAGTATGAACCATACCTCTCCCGTAGTACCGCTCGCTCTGCGGGCTCGTGTTGCTCCCGGACGGGTCCTGGCGGTGCGCACCGCCCACCTGGCCAGAAGGTGTGGAGGGCCGGTGAATGGTCGTCCCCGTCGAGGTCACTGATGAGCCGAAGCTGTCCTGTGACGGCAGCTCGAAGCCCTCCGGGTCCGAGAACCCCCTCTGCATCCTCGTCCGGGCGCTGAACGACGGCCCCACCCCGACGATGGCCGACACCTCAGCGTCCGCGTCGGCCGAGGCAGATACCTCGCTCCGGAGCGGACGGCCAGCGGCCCCGGTGCCGGCCGTCATGTCGAGCAGCGACGACTGCAGCATGTGGTGCTTCTTCAGGAGATGCGCGTACTGCTTCTGCAGCTCCGCCTGCTTGGCCCGGCTGGCAGCGAGCGCGCTCTCAAACAGCGAGCTGAAGTCGCCATTGCCGCTCCCGCTCCCGCTGCCCCTGTCCCGGCCATCACGACTGTCTCTCCTGTCCCAGCTGTGCTGGCGGTGCCTGAGCGCCTCGGCAAGCTTCGTGTTCAGGACCACCATCTGCGACTGGTAGTGCTCCCTCGTCGCCAGCAGCTCCGACTCCTGGGCCTTCACCTTCATGGCCAGGACCTCCGCGCGGTGTTCCGCCTCGACAGTAGCGCCGAGCATTGCCTCCCTCTCCATCTCCTTGGCCTGGTAATCGCGCTCAGACTCGGCCAGCCGCTCCACCTCGGCGCGCAGCCTCTCCATCTCCGCGACGTTGATATCGATGGACTGCATCGTCTGCTTCGAGTTGAGCTCCCTCACCTCCGCATCGCAGACCAGCTTCCTCAGCTTCTCGCACTCGTCCTTGGCAGAGTCCAGCTCGCGTTGGAGCGAGGCCAACTCCGCCGCCCTCTTCTTCTGCTCCTCCCTCAGCGCCTTGAGCTTCCCGGACAGCTCCGCCTCCCACTTCTTGGCCAGCGTCCGGCTCCTCTCCGAGTCTTTCTTCACCTGCAGTTCCGACCGCTTCGCCTCCTCCAGCCTGCTCTTGAGGTTCTTGTTGCCCATGATCAGGCTCTGCGTCTCCGCCTCCGTCGCCGCCTCCTTGACCTGCCTCCGCCGCAGCTCCCCGATGTGCGCCATGTGCTGCTGCTTCATGTACCGCTCGAAGCTGAGGTCGCTCTTCAGGACCGCTACGTGCCGCCGCAGTCGTGCGATCTCTACCTCCACGCCGCTTTCCGCGCCGGGCTCCGGGGCCCGTACAGGCAGCTGTGAGAGCAGGCCAGGGACCCCTGAGGTGCGGTCCGGAATCGACTCGTGGTGACTGAGTGACAAGGACGGAACGCTGTCATTTGCCAGGGACTGGCTCAAGCCGGACTTGCCCATCTTATTGGCGTGAGCAGTGTCTAGAAGCTGTGCCTGCGGGGATGAGGACACTAGAAGAGGCGGGAGAGTTGGACTGTCGCCACCCATTTCGCGAGCCGCCGTCTCCAGCGAACCCCTCGTCGAAGGCTGGCTCGACTGTGAGCTCTGCCTCATGATTGCCGAGGGCGCCCGGCTGGGGGGATCCACAGCACTCGGTGGCATGTGGCGCCAGCTGCCACTGCTTACGGGGCCTTGTGGTGGCGACAAGACCACCGAGCGGCTGAGCAGCGGCCCCCCGGCAGCATTCCGGTTGTCAGAGTCGTCGCCTGGGAATGAGCTAGGGCTCTCCAATCCTATTCTTGGAATCGGCGCCGGAGCTCCGTCCTCTCCAGCGTATGGCTCGCTGGATGTGCACAGCGCCATGCACTCGGCGACGACAACTGCCGGCTCGCTCTTGATCCACCGGCCGAAGTCCGTCTTCTCGGAGTCTATGGTCATGCTGTAAAAGTTGGGGTGAAGAAGATGCATCTGCCTGAACTGTTCGGACCTATGCCTGATCTCGGACGGCTGCACCTCAATGTCATCCGGATTCGGTGCGTTTGCGTGTCGCAAATATCGCTGCGGCTTTCGGATATAGTCCATAAAGTTGATCGGATAGAGACCGTAGAGTATGGTAAAGAAGTTCAGGAGCTGAGCGATAGCGACTCCTTCAGATTCCGAGGAGAAGGCATCTACCTCCCAGGACCCAGCGTCTTCAGCAGGCAGCCGGGAACTTGAACCTGGCGCTGACCCTGACCCTGACCCTGACCCTGAAGTCTCCGCCGACCGCTCCCGGTCCCAGAAGAGCAGCCTGGCGTAGATGTTGAACAAGGTGGGCAGAAATGCGACAACAGAGCTCGGGAAGTTGGGTAAAAGCATGACGAGGGCGGTCAAGGCCAGGCTTATGGTCGTAGTCGATGTGTCTTGCTGCAAGCAAACAAGGAGGCTCTTGAAGAGGGGTGTCTGTACAGCCAGATGGAGATGTGGTGGCTGGCTTCTAATCAGCTCACAAAGCAGGGCGATCGACTGCGCGCGGGATTTTCTCTTGACGAGAAAAACGTCCAATGTAGTCATAAAGCTCTGGCAACGCAGAGGCAACGCAGGCCCGTCAGCTTTCTTGGCCACGTCTCCAAGGATTCCCCGCTATATCTGCAGGGGGTTCAAGAGCGCCGTCCCCTTACCTTGGTGTGTTTCTTGCCCATCATGAGGATCGCCTCCCGGACTATCTTCTCCTTGAGGACAGTCGTGGCATCGCCCCCTCCCTCCGAGTCCTGTGATATCAGCAGCCACCGCTCAATGCAGCGACTGAAGAGCGGGTCGGGTCCATCTCCTTGTTCGAGGTCTCCTGCAAGCAGGCTCGCGACATTGGCAATCGCCTCGCGGGCCAGACCTTTCTCTTGGCAGATATGGTCGAGGACTGGATCAACAAGGACATTGAACCAATGCAGAATGTGGTGAGTGGACCTGATGCTCTGACGGAGACTTCGGATGATTGCTAGGAACGGAGCGATTCTAGCCGGGTGGCCCTGCACGTTCTTCTGGTATATGGATTGAAGTTCCTCCTGCAGGCGCTCGGCTGAGGCGACGTTGCTCTTCTCATGCTTCTCGTGCTTTTCGAGGTATGCCTCGATGATCTGCGTAAGGTTGTCCGACAGAGGAAGAGGCAGGGATGGTGAGGTAATGTAGGCGGTGATTGCCCTTGAGAGCTCCCGAGTTGACCTGCATAGTAGATAAAGCTTATTCAGACACAATAATATCTAATATCTGCAACGTGAGGTAGATCAGATGCTTTCGGGGTTGTGCAGCAGGGGAGGCATGTGTGTCCTTGCTGTGCAGAACTTCAGATGTCGGCAGGGTCGACCTTCCAAGCGGAGGGAGAGTTTATGTCAAGATGGAGGTTGACTAACGCTGTCGCGGCCATGGTGGAGTGCACACGCCTGGTAAGGTGAGATTGTTCCTTTCAAGTGGCACCTCAAGCGCCTCTGAGGGCGCGCACACAGCGCTCTCCTTGGGGAGCCGCGAGCCTGGACGAGAGCAACACTTAATCAGGACTTGGGGGTGCATCACCAAGCTGGACGAGGATTGCAATCCGGCATCGGCGGACGATTGTGGCGGTTGGGGATGCTGAGAGTCGACGCAGAAGCTGCCCTGGCGTGCAATCCCGGCCTCATCTGGCGTAACTGCAGCTTGGTAGGACGGAAAAGAAAAGAAACTCAGGTTTGACGTAGTTGCGAATTGTCTGTTTGCTGGATAAAGGGCGACAGAGGCTTGCTGGTGAAGTCGCCAACAGCGTTGAGCCTCGACGCTGGTCCTCTTGATTTCCAGACCTACGGCGCAGATTATACCTCGACGCTAATCATCGGCACAATGCAGGTGCTGTGGGTTTGTTAAGCGGGGCAGTTCCCCGCATACTGCCAAGACCTTGACCAACAATGGAAGCAGACAACTGCAAGCTGCTTGGTTGGTAGAAGTCAAAGTGGGCACGTAGTTCAAGGTCTTTGACGAGGATATTGAGCCCATGGGATGAATCGCATCGTGACTATCCTTTCTAACCAAGGGTGAGAAGGAGATCTGCCCATGCGAACCGACCCTTATCACCAGATAATCAAAAGTCCTACTGGGTCACCAACACATATCAGCGGAGATGTTATACGTATAGCCTACAAAGGAAACGTTGTTTCGTCCCGGGCTTCTTCGACAACGGCATCATCGATGCCAGGTTCTGGCGCGGTCCTTAGCGCAGATTGGACAATACGATCCGCGATGATCCTGGGCGTCATGCACCGCCCAGCCTCGGGCCTTTATGCAAGATTGGGAGGGCTGTCGCGGCTTATTACATGATGGCCCCACCAGCGCGGTTCGAGGCCTTCGCGAACGAAGCCGATATATGCATCTATCTCGATCTCTATCACATTCCAGCGCTGAATTTGAGGCAGAGGAGAGGGGTCAGGGATACATGCTCAACCCTGGAATATAGCGTCACTTCTTTAGCACCCAGATGCTCAACATGTCGGTTCCTTGACCGACCGGGTAAGTCCGAGAGGGATTGATATACGCCACTCTATCCCAAGGCCCCCCTCCCTTTCCACCTCGCGCCTCCGCCGAGGTCTCACCGATGAGGCCATCACCACCTTCAGCCAGGAGGTTCCAGTAGACACCTCCAAGACCCCATGGAGGCCCGGCGGACTTTAAATCCTTGTACAAGGGGAACTCTAGACACACCAGCACACCCGACGGTGAGAGCAGCTCGCGCATCCGGCGCGCCCAGTCCTTTCGCATCTGGGGCAACAGAGCGCACAGAAACTATGGGCAGCCGCGGGAGTCAGCGTCGCCCGGTGGCTATGAACGGGTCCTGCCGCTGATGCCGCACCCGATGGGGAGTAGGGAGTTGGGTGTAGGAACTCACGGTGTAGTCGTAGATTAAATCAAACCCCGGCTCGCCGCCATCCGTAGCCATATGGGCCTCCCAGTCCCTCTGAAAGAAATCGCCACATATGAACTTTATGGACCCCAGCTGATCGCTAGGCGGGTTGGTGGGTGTGTTTTCCGAGCCGCCGAAGTTGTACGCGGTCGGTTGGGTGAGTTGGGAGGCTGCGTACGCATTTGCAATATGGACGGCCTTTTGCGAGACTTCGAGACCGTATGCGTCGAACCCGTGGAGAGCGAGCATGACGACGTCGTAGCCCCTTCCACATCCCTACTAGGGAGATGAATTAGGGGCTGTTGTTATGCTGTGGGGAAGGGGGGCTTGACCTACAGGCACGAGTGCTCTCAGACGGCGGCCATCCTTGGGCTGCGCAAGCACCTCAGGCCGCGACTCGACATAGTCAATCAAGGCGGGCGAGGGCTTCCCGCGATCCCATAGATCGCTCTGGTCCGTCTCCCATAGCTCCGACCAGCCGGCGCTCTGGAGCTCTGGGGTCCTGCCGTGTGGGCCAAGGTCAGCTCAAGTCAGGGCCGGTTGAGGACCGCAAGGACTGCTGACCTGTTGGTGAAATGGCTTAGAAGCCGACCCGGAGGTACTGCATTAGAGGGTGCCATGGGAGATACTGCTATGCGTAATTCTCCTGATGAATCGGGAATCGCCTTGCCCATACAGAAGGGGGTTGCGTGACTAGCCGAAGCTACACTTGCGAGGCGAGACAGGTGCGATGTTTAGTGAATACAGGTACCCGCTTTTATTGATCAGGGAGACTAGGTGGGTACACAAGCTCCTGAGTCTGGGGGCGGGGTACAAAACCGATCAACCACGCTGCTAAGGGTTTGCCGCCCCGTACCTGTGCCTGTCCCTGCTTCTCAAGCCGTGCCTGTCACGCCCGGCCTACAGCAACTGAATTTGTTGCCTCGACCTGAATTTAATGTACGGACATACTTTACTACCCAGGGCTAAGCTGGATCTCTAAGGATAGGCGCTTGCCTCGAGGGAGGCCCATGTACAAGGTGATAAACAAGGAATCCATCCTTGTGAGAGTTGAGAAAATCATCTTGGGGGGTTTTACGCCCACGAGTTACAGAAGCATCGTACGAGCAATAAGACCAGTGAAAGTGTCTAGCCTCCTGTAGGTATCCCCCTAGGTAGGCAAGGCAGGTAAGGTACCTACCTACCTGATGTTCATCCGCATCCAGGCAGCTTCCAGAAGTCCCAGGGCTGGCTTGGCCTCACGTGGGGTCGCAGGCGGGACACACCGCATGCCCTCCTTTATTAGTCCCCTCACCCCGATGCTTCATTAATGTCAGCCTTTTATGTCTTCATTGCGTAGCAATCTGTCAGCTTCCCATCCACTTTCTCTGTGAATCCTACAGAGGCAGGACTGTCCACGACCACTTCAATCCAGCGCTTGCAATTGATCTGCTCGCTCAGCCTACAAGTCTTCCGCCGGCCAAACTAGAGGACAACAAACCCGTCGTTCCTCTCTCTTCCAACCATCCACCGATATCCAACCATGGCGCACAAGACGTCTGCAGTGGCTGACGAGCCCATTGAAGTCCTTTTCTGCCTCCATGACAAGTTCAACCTCGTGGACTATGCCGCCCCTCTGGAGGCCTTCCACTACGCGCTTCACGATGTGAAGGACAAGTGTACATATAGCTCCGTGGTTCCCTCCCTGCCCAAGCCTTGCAATTGGCCTGGAACTGTCGACGCCAAAGCTGACACCACCCAATCTGATACCTAGCCTCCAGGGCATTCGAGATGACCGTTGCCGCCGCCGAGCCCAAGGTCATGTCTGCCCAGGACGTCGTCGTCGGTTCGCAGGTGTCGTTCAAAGAAGCCCACGATCGGCTCAAGGACTTCGACGTCGTTGTTGTCGTGGGCGGCAACGTCGACGCCATCATCAAGGCCAAGGCCGAGCCGCTGGACATCATCACAAAGTTCGCTGAGATTCAGAAGGAGGACCCGGGTCGCGAGCGCACCCTGTTCTCTATCTGCACGGGAGCCCACTTCCTCGCCCAGCAGGGCATCCTCGCCGGGCTCTCGGCCACGACTCACCCAGACCACCTTACTGCGTTCGAGAACCTCTGCAGCCATGCCGCTGTCAGGAACCTGGCAGAGAGGACCGAGGTCCTCGAGGATGCGCGATACGTCGTTAACAATCTGCGCTTCGACCTCGGTGAGGACGAAGACGAGAACCCCTACGTTCACAAGAAGTCGGACCGACGCCCCTCTACTGCCCGGTAAGTCGAGTATTCTGAATCCAATGGCGCGTATCACATCACTATTTTGGGGAACAAACTACGAAGCTGCGCGAACGAGCCGTTTGTCTAATCATTGTGTCCCCATACTGCAGGAAGGGAAGCATGTCGCTCAAGGGTTCGAACACGCGCCGGGAGTCTATTGCCCGGCGCGCAGCGATGCGTCTTGGCGGCCTTCGTGTTATTACGAGTGGGGGAATCAGCGCTGGTGTGGATGCGACTCTGTATCTCATCAGCGCTCTGGTTTCGGATGAGTCTGCCGATGAGGTGGCCCGGGTCATGCAGTGGACCTGGAACAAGGGCATCGTCGTTGACGGCCTTGATGTCTAGAATTCCTAGCTGTAAGAAGGCTCAATCCCAGGCCAAAAGGGATGAATGAAGGCGCATGCACAAGTATCTCCGCCCAGGCACTTACGTATCAGCAATGTATGCATGGAAGCGAGAAGAGCGGCCGCGATTTTTGCCCGGCTCAAGGAGACCAGGCAGATTGTGCGACCACGGCATTGAATCGAGGCCTCTAGCCTGCATTCTGTCGACGAAATCGGAATGGGAAGTGAAGGGAATAGGGAAAAGGAAAGAAAATCCAAGAAAAGAAACAAAGAAAGCAATTCGACAGTCCCTCAGACGAGTGAAGCAACAGCGCCTGGTGTGATAGTTTGAGACCAAGTGCTTTCATTTCATATGTGAGCTCCAGATTTCGAGAGCGGAAGATTACGTGATTAAGCAGTCCAACCCGTTTTAAGTCCATGTGGGTTTCTCTTGGCACTGAAGTTGCGGTCGAACATTTTGATGCTTGCATTTTACGGGCTGTCGCCTGCACGAACAACAAGCCAGCCAGAGAACAGCCAAACCCCAAGGCGATATTCCACAGAACTCTGACTACGTCTCGAACTCATCAGACCTCGAATACGTTTCGGCTTTCACAACAGCTTCTTCCGGGGCAACCACGTCCCGATTGCCTTCCTCGTCACAGCTGGAGGAACAATGGCGACGACATCTCTTGAAAGCCTTGCAGGCCCGCTCTTCCGAGTAGGACGGAGGCAGGTCTTCTTGTAAGTCGGACAACCTGCCTGTGCCTCTTTCGAGATCTGGATAATGAGAACTAACCGCTTCACTAAAGACCGAACCATGTCCTCACATTCATCCAACCCAAGCAAAACCAGCCGCCGAATTACGCGACATTCATCGTGCCATTGAGGTTCAACAAACTCGACATGAGGGACTACCTCTACCATGCTTACAATGTGGAAGTGATCTCGGTCAGGTCCTTCATCACCGCGAAGGCGATCGATTTCTCTTCAGGTCACTACAAGGCTGCGGGCAGAGCAGGCCAGTCCCGCCGACCGCAGCCGCAGAAGAGGATGACGGTCGAGCTTGTGAAGCCCTTCGTTTTCCCCGAAGCGCCCGAGGACCTCTCGCCGTGGGACAACAGTGTGTTCAAGGCAATCGATGATGCACAGAATTCGGTGCTGAATGAGCAGATCAGGGTGAATAAGACCCGCAAGATGCTCCAGCCGAGCAACAAGCCGATCAGCCAGGAGAGGATATCCATCGCGCAGCAGGCCAAGAGGCTGTGGCAGGGCCAGGAGACATGGAGCAACGAGGTGAACCTGGACGAGAAGTGGACTGAGGTCGAGAAAGACGTGACGTTGTCTAAAAAATGAGCAAGCATATAATATTTTCGCTTTTGGTGTACTATATTTGGCCAGGATTCTGTAAGATATCTCGTGGTGACAACATAGATGGCGGAAAAGCCAAGAATGAAGGGAAGACGTCCTCGGGGCATCGAATCAACTTCGTCAACCTCGTCACTCATGAGATGTCTGAGGTGGTGGTGCTGAGGAGGTCCATCTTTCCACTTCCGCTTCCCTCACTCCTATCGGCCCTCTGACCCAACGGTCTCCCACTGCCCGTGCATCTGAAAGCGGAGGACTTCGTCGCCCCAGCTCCACCATCCAGCCGTCAGGTTCCTAGCAAACACCTCTAGCCCGCGAAACCCAGGCGGGAGGATGTTCTCGAAGAGGCCACGCAGGTTGGGTTTCCTCGAGTGGACGTCTGGAACTGCGATGACCACCTTCTGGACGCAAGTGGGAGGAGGCTTCTTCGTGGCCCCCCGCCTCTGTGCGATCAGCAGCTGCTCCCAGGGCTTCCTGAAGCTCGAACCGAGCTGGAAGACGGGCTCCCCTTTCATCGTCACCTTCAGCCACGTCCACTCGCCCACGAGCTCCAAACCCCACTCGGAAAACAGGCCGGTCTTCAGACAGGCGAGCATCTCCCTGAAGGCGGGCTTGTTGGTCACCCAGACGGCCACCAGTCCCTCCGGCGCGAGGCGGGAGGCAACGGGGATATGAGCTAGAAGCTTTCGGACCTCCTCAGTGCTGGCAGCAACGCTGTAGCTGTCTTTCTTCCTCCTGGCGGATCGGTTCGGCCAAGGCGGGTCGAGCACGATGAGGTCGAACTGTGGCGGAGCAATGTCTTTGAATTCTTGTAGAGTTGACTCAATACTCCCCTGAATATACCGCGATCCTGGCGGTACAAAGAAGGCATTCAGTGTGGATTCCTCACCATCAGACCCCTCAGACCCTTTAGTAGTAGACACATTAATTCGTTCTCCGCTGCAGGCCTTCCTCTTCTTGCCAAGCCTTCTCTTCCCAGCGTTATCAGCACAGGCATCATCACCATCCACTTCCTCATCTTGGCCACAACGACTTGACGGTATGACCCGAGGCAGTAGCCAGGGTCCCGTGTATTTCTCCCGCACTTCGGTCAATGCGCCATGGACAGCCGCTTGGGTCATCAGCTCCGCTACCTGGGCCGACGCGCTGGGCAGATCATAGCGGGTGCCCTTGGGCTCCGGAGTGACAAAAGGCAGGTCAGATGGTCTGCTCGATATCAACCTCCTCCTCGTCTCTGTGACCATGGCCTCGTTCCCTGCTGCAGTGCTCGAGCTCGAGCATCCGTCCGGGAGAAGTGCTGGGTGCTGTGCTTCTTCGATGGACCCTGGTAAATCTAACAGGACCGCCGTCTTGCCCTCGTTCTGGAACAGAATTGAGGATAAACCCATCGCGTGACGTCATAAAATGGCGGACAATTCAAGAACCAAGTAGTTCGGCGAATGGATGGATGAGCGGCATTCTATGAGAAAAATCAACGTATCCAGTCACGGGACTTCAAGTCAAGTCGAATTTCCGTTTCTGTTTGTTTGTTTGTTTGTTTGAATCTGGAGGTAACGTTGATTACTGCACAAAGGGAATTTTCTAGGATCCCTGTGTATATATACTGGCACTGCTCTTATTTTAGCATGATCAACAAATCAGAGGCCTTTGGCGCAAAGGTAGCGCGTCCGCCTCCTATTACAGTGAGCGGAAGGCTGTGGGTTCGAGTCCCATGAGGCCTGATCAGATCACATTTTTGCCTTGCTTTTGCGCTAGGAGCCTCCGCTCACGACCCTGAAGCTATTGAAATTTGCCCTAGAGGCTGGCTGGGACCCCCTAAAGCTACCCGTAGTAGAAAAGTCATGGAACTCGGTAATCCTCGGCTCATCGCGGTCGAGAGGCAGTGCGCCACTTAGTCTGACTAAGCGAAAAGTCACAGGGTCCCACCTTCGTCAGTGGCTTCTGCAATCTGCAGCATGGAGCCGAGCCAGCTCCAGGGGAGTCCCGACATGACGTCCGTTGTCGCATTTTCGGGAACATCGACCTGTTATTTTTCCTCGAGTCCTTCCCACACACCCGCTTCAACTTACCCCGGAATCCCCGCATCACCTTTGTCACCTTGCTTTCGCTTTACGCAGTATTCCTTTTATTCGTTTGTTTTCCTAGATCCGTCCTTGTTTTACGTTTCTCCTTTCAACCTCCAGTCACGGCTGGTAGCATCCATTTCCTCGTTCATCAAGTTTGTTCCCGAACTCTCCGAGAGCGGTCGGCAGCGGGATGCCGCCGGCTCTCGCCAGCCATGCCTCAATGCCGGGGATACCACAGCACCAACCACGAGAGGATAGCGATGTCAGCACGGATAACGGCAGCAAGACGGCGCCTCATTTTTCTACACGCCAACCACAGCCGACAGCGCCAACAAAGCAGCCGATTGACAAGCAGAGTTTCGAATATGTCTGGAGGTCCGGGGTAGCTGGAGGGCTCGCTGGTTGCGCAGTATGTGAATTGTCCCTCCTTCGGACCCAGAGAAGTGCACCATTTCAAGTTGAGAGCCACAGTAACTAACACAGTTACACCAGGCGAAAACTGTCGTCGCGCCCCTCGATCGCGTCAAGATCCTCTTCCAGTCAAGCAACCCCCAGTTCGCCAAATACTCTGGCTCGTGGGCCGGGGTTGCCCAGTCGATGAGGATCATATACCACCAGGATGGTCCAACAGGCCTCTTCAGGGGCCACTCGGCGACTCTGATGCGCGTCTTCCCCTATGCGGCCATCAAGTTCCTCGCTTATGAGCAGATCCGCTCCTTCGTCATCTCGGACAAGTCGCACGAGACCCCGCTGCGTAGGCTGGTCAGCGGTTCCCTTGCCGGCGTCACCTCCGTCTTCTTCACCTACCCGCTCGAGGTCGTCCGCGTGCGGCTCGCCTTCGAAACGAAGCGCGAGGGCCGGTCATCCCTGGCCGACATATGCAAGAAGATATATTACGAGCAGCCCCTCATGAAGGCGCCGCCGTCACGGACCCTGCCGTCCTCCGGGATCCCACATGTCCCCGGCGCGGCGTCGGCGTCGGAGGCCATCACGGCGGTCGCGCCCAGGTCCGGCATGATCAACTTCTACAGGGGCTTCTCGCCAACCATCCTCGGCATGCTGCCGTACGCGGGCGTGTCGTTCCTGACGCACGACACGTGTGGCGACATACTGCGCCACCCGGCCCTCGCCAAGTGGACCACGCTCCCCAGGCCGCGGAACCACCCGGAGGGGAAGCATGCCCCGCTCAGGTCGTGGGCCGAGTTGACGGCGGGCGGGATGGCCGGCCTTGTCTCGCAGACCGTCTCGTACCCGCTCGAGGTCATACGGCGGCGGATGCAGGTCGGCGGCGCCGTTGGGGACGGTCGCCGGCTGCGGATCGCGGAGACCGCTGGGTTGATCGTGAAGGAGAAGGGCCCGCGCGGGTTCTTTGTCGGGCTGACTATTGGGTACGTGAAGATCGTGCCGATGGTTGCCGTCAGCTTCTATACCTATGAGAGGTTGAAGACTTTCTTTGGGATATAGATCGGACGCAAGTTGGTATGCTACAACATGTTGAGGTCTTCTTCGATTAGGGACGGCGGGCTCAAGAGATTCGAAGGTTCGTCAAAGATTATGTAGGGCGTTCTTGTTAGGGCTACCAGTGCATGTCTTTCAAGGGGGGTAGGGGGTTTGCAACATTGCATTAGGATGCTCCCTAGATCACTTCCACACCGCAATGTACTCGTTGGCAAAATGGGTCACAGGCATTGTAGACGGGGTTTCAAGTTACTCTCATGTTATTTCATTTATCACACAAATAGGGTAGTATATCTCCATATATGTCTCATAAACACCGAGTCTCTGAAGAGTTCCAGCTCTCCCAGCTTGCCACCGCCCTCACAATCGCTGCCTGTCTTGATCCGTACCAGGGGCATGGAGTGAATGTGATGATTCCTAGAGTCTTTGGTGGGCTGGCTCCACTTAACTTTTCTAGGAAGGCTGTCACGTGAACTCGATCTCCTCTCGCGTTGCATCCCTACTGGTCAAATTATCGACGCGGTTCATCATGGCGTCACGGCATGCAACTCAAGCTGTCACGGGTAGAGCCAATTTTTTGCCTTTAATATTCGAATGGTTTAACACGTTTCTAAGGGCTCCCCAGAAATTGTGTCCCACAAATCATCATTCAATACCGTACTATACTACGACTAAGGCAGTTCTCTTAGTCACTTCACCTTCTCAGCCGTTGAGAATGGCGCCTGCCTCAACTCCAACAAGAGGCAAAAGATCTCGACGAGAGACAGAAGAAAATTATGAGTCATTACTGTCCTCCGTAAAGAAGCGCCGATTGAACGGGGCTGTTGACGCTTCGCCGTCGACCCCCAGGGCTCTAGCCGCAATCGCCTCGGCCATTTCCGGGGCTCTGGGCAGAGGCCGGCGGGCATTCGGTCGTTCTGGTCATCCTGTTGTTCCTTCAGCCCAGTCCAAGAGCAGTAACCCAAATGTCAACGGTGCTTATGATGCGCCCGAGTCGGATGAGGAGCGGGTAGTGGCGAGGCCATTGGAGAACGAGAACGATATTACTCCGAGCAAGAAGAAGGAGTCCGCAAAATCGCCCAGGACGACCCGCGGCAACTCGGTTTACGACGTTCCCGAATCTGGGGACGAGCTGGGCTCGACCGCTGAGCCACAGCCTTCTACGGCTGCGAATGGTCAAACACCCGTCAAGTCTGCGCGAGGAGGGCGCGCAGGAAAGGGTTCGGTAAAAAGCTCTGAGAAGTCTCGCACTGCAGCCCGGACGAAGGAAGATGATTTGCCCATCAATGACACCCCGCCGAGATCTCGCCCTAGGGCCGGGCGAGATAGATATCAGTCGCCGTCGCTGGATACGGGCGTGTTGGTCGACGACGGATCCGACCAGGAGCCGACGGTCGACCCCCACCGCTTTGGCAGCAGGAAGGGCGCGGATCCGCTGGATGGCTCTGAAGACTCCCCCAACGGCGCGCCTAGGCTGAAAGGAATTCTTACCCCCTCGAAGAGGAAGGGTATACGTAGTCGGAAAAGCGTCGTGTTCGACAAGGTCCTTGTAGGTCCACCAGCAGAGATGTACTTCGAAGATCTGCCGACGAATGCAAAGGTGAAGCCAAAGGCGAAGAAGGCTGCTACTCTCCCCTCCAAAGTAGCCAAGTCCACCCCCGTGCCCAAAGTGCAGCAGCAGCAACAGCCAGGAGCTGAGGGCGACGACAAAGAACATGAAGATGCAGACGACGTTGTCTGCGTCATCTGCTCAAAGCCAGACTCCGATGCCCCAAACGAAATCATCTTCTGCGACAGCTGCGACAAGGGGTTCCATCAGGAGTGCTACGACGTGCCAGTGATCCCTAAGGGGGAGTGGCTGTGTCACGACTGTTCGGGCGAAGAAGAGCCGGTCACTGAGGAGATGGTGGCCAAGAAGACAACGGGGAAGAAAGGACCCAGTGCTGGCAGCACGATTGTCACCAAAGGCAATGTCCCTGATATCCCCAACTTCGTGGAGCACCTGCAGAAGCTACAGCGCGTGCTGCTCGACCGATGCACGGGTAAAAGGCGCATCAAGCTTCGGGGGCAGGATGATGCCTACAAGAACGCATTCCAACTGGTCGAACAGACGGTGCTGGCTGGGGAGGGCAATTCGATGCTCGTCATCGGCGCCAGGGGTTCCGGGAAGACCACACTCGTTGAAAGCGTCCTGTCCGATCTCTCAATCGAGCACAAGGACGAGTTCCACGTGGTTAGGCTCAACGGCTTCATCCACACGGACGATAAGGTCGCGCTCAAGGAGATCTGGCGGCAGCTGGGGAAGGAGATGGAGGTCGAAGACGAGGTCGTTAACAAGGTGAGTTTCCTTCTACCCTGGGAAAGTAGCAGTAATGGCAAACACAATGGCACTGGCACTGGCACTTGCAGTGGATGTACCATTCAGTGGGAAACAATAACTGACTCCCAAATTCCATTACTGCACACATTACTCAGGCACATAATCATGCGGACACTCTGGCATCCCTGCTGGCGGTCCTCTCACACCCGTCTGAGATCTCCGGGGCTGAGACGGGCGTGACCTCCAAGTCGGTTGTCTTCGTCATGGACGAGTTCGACCTGTTCACGACGCACGCGAGGCAGACCCTCCTTTACAACCTCTTCGACATCGCCCAGGCGAGGAAGGCGCCCATCGCGGTCGTCGGCCTGACCGCGAGGGTCGACGTGGTCGAGAGCCTCGAGAAGCGGGTCAAGAGCCGGTTCAGCCACCGGTACGTGTACCTGTCCCTGCCCAGGAGTCTCGCCGCATACTGGGACGTTTGCAGGCAGGGTCTCTCGATGGATGAGCAGGACCTGGATCTCGAGGGCTTGGAGGGACCACAGGAGGGCCTGAAGAAGTTCCACGAATGGTGGAACAAGGAGATTGAGGTACGTGTGCGGTAGTCTGCGATTCCCTTCTTTTTCCTGCCTTCCCCCCCTTTCTTTCCTTGCTTTTGTTTCCATTTACGGTATCATGTCACGGGTTTTACTAACTCGGGGTGATATTACTCTGGGACGACACAAAGGCGCTACGCAAGGAACGCGCATTTCAAGACCACTTAGAGTTCCACTGGAGTAGCAGCAAGTCGGTCTCCGCGTTCCTGACCTCATGTATCCTGCCGCTCGCGTCATTATCTCCGACAGCTCCACAGCTCAGGATGCCGTCAGCAGCAGCGTCATCAGCAGGGGCAGGAGCAGGGGCTGGGGCAGGGGTAGGAACAACAACAGAGACGCCTGTGCGCCTGGACGCGCCGGACTCCAACCTGGCACTCCTTCCCTCCCTCTCCGACCTGGAACTGGCGCTGCTCATCGCCGCGGCCCGGCTCGACATCGTGGCCCACACGGACACGGTCAACTTTGCCATGGCGTACGACGAGTACACGTCGCTGATCGGCAGGCAGCGGGTCCAGTCAGCCACCTCGGGCCTGCTCGCCCTGGGTGGGGGGGCCAGGGCGTGGGGGAGGGGGGCAGCGGGCACGGCCTGGGAGCGCCTCGCGTCCGTCGGCCTGCTCACCCCGGCTTCGGGGGTTGGCAGAGGAGCAGGAGGAACAGGAGCAGGGGGCAGCAGCGGCAGCCTGGGACTCGAGGCCAGGATGTGGAAGGTCGACGTGGCGCTCGAGGAGATACCCATCGCCCTGAAGCAGAGCTCCATCATGGCTAGATGGTGCAGGGAGATATAACGAGCAATAAGCTAATAGGGAGTTTGTTAATAAGCGCGGGTTTTTGCAATTTAAGTATGCATTTACCGCATTCAGTCAATCTACCGCGCGATTTTGGCACATGTTCCCCTCGGAAACTCGCCCATCCGAGGCATACTACTCGGGTCAATGAGCCGTTGGCCGTCTGAGACAGACAAAAAATCCACTACAAAATATATTAGAAATGGGCGAGAGGGGATGTTTGTTCCTACCTAGGTAGATAGTTGTTGCTGTAATGCATAAGGTCCTTACTTTATGGTCGGAAACCCAAACATGCGAAAGTTACACAGCAGATGGTTCACAACCTGGGATCGAGACGCGCCAGCGCGCCAACGATCTCGTCATACCAGCAGCTTGGTGTTTGTCGTTTGTTGGGGGTCGATCGGGCGTTTTGGCCACGAGCTTCCCACTGGAATCCGCATGTGTGGCGCGGTAAAGACATGGCCCGAAAAAACCACTAACCGCGACACCTCGGAAAGTCTCCTGTCCGTCGGCGGCTGACAGCAAAGTTTCCCCCTTCTTTTTTCTGTGGCGTTGTTGAGTTGGAGCTGGCAAATGAGTGGGCGAATAAGCGGCAAACGTTTGAAGCAAAGCCCGATTTGCCAGGTCCCTAGCGTTCGGAGCTGGGCTTTGTTTGGCAGTTTGAGCTTGCTTGGCCTCCTGGGGCTGCATGGGAGGCTTGCAAGTGCTGCGGCTATTTTTGTTCCTTTTAAGGTTGCACCGCCCGGCTGTCTGCAGGGTACAACAAGGGGGGCGCACTGGAGGGTGACTCCCGTCTGTGGTAGGCTTCCGTGGCAAGCAGTTTTCAGAGTGTCAATCTTGGCCCTGCAAGTCCCGCAAATGGGCTTGTGACTCGCGCCAACATGCCAGATCCGCAGCCCAGATTCTGGGGCTAATTGCACTGGAGACTCGGGTTTCCACGCGGGAACGTGGTGCACCATTTTTTGTTGTTGATTTTTGCGCTGAGGGGCCAACTGCACCCTGCTAGGTACAGCCGCCCAGACGAAACATCAATCCATGCTGCATATGACGGCCGCTGATGTTGGCGCGTGCCCGGGGGGTTTCGCTCTCGTGTTAATGTGGCTTATACTGGCATTCAGGGAATCCGAGTCACTTCATATTGACGGTCTTTCCCTGTTTTTCAGTCGCCAGACGATGATCATTTTATTTCTTCCCGCATTCGGTCGAAATCTAAGTCTAACCCTTCTTTTAACCAAACCATGTCGAAACGAACGGTATACACAGAAATCAGTCCTCTCCCGTCCAACATCGGACGGGAGGTAGTCCTCGACTTCCTTCACAACCATCTAGAGATGATCGACCTCAATCCTCTAGTCAAAGAGCGACATCCGATACCACCACCAGCACATGCTTCGCCGCACGAGAGGCATTGCGTATGGTACTCACTGACGGACAAGATAACATATCTTCCTGGTGGGCTCGTGTCCGGCGACATCTCGTACACGGCGGCCTTCCATGACCTCCCCAACGGCATCCAGACGCACTGCCAAGCACCCATGGGGGTGGACATCCGGAGCAAGTGGACGCTGAATGGGACTCTGCCGGGGGAGCCTCCAGAGCCGGTTGAGATCGGCATAGGAGCCCCGGTGACGGGCCTGTACATCCGGGAGGACGTCGAGCTGCGGTGCAACGTGCTAATGGCCAACTTCGTCAAGAAGACGACCAAGAGGGCCCACCAAACGCTAGTTGAAGCACTGGGCGCCAAGGCGAAGGCAGTTGCAGGCTTCTCTGCCGCCGCCGGGGGAGCCGGGAGAGCTCCGCCGTCACCACCTGTATCATCGTCATCGGCATCGCCCCTGATGACAGGCCAGGCGCGTCTCCGCGGGGGCAACGGCAGTGGTGGCAGCTTCTTTCAGAGCTTTGGCCACATGTATAGCAACCCGAGCCAACAAAGCCGCGGCCACAACCAAATCCAAATCCAGGGCCCAATTCAAGGCCAAATACAGGGTCAAAGCCAAAGACAGAGTTCCAATCAGAGCTACGGCCACGTTTACAGCCGGAGCGAAGGTGGCCAGGGCCAAACTCAGAGCCACGGCAGATACACCCTGAACGACAGCCAGAGCAAACCCCAACGATACACGCTTACAGATCGGCCGTCACCGCGCACGGGCTACTCGCCGCCTCCCCCTTCGTCACACCGGCCGGCAATGGTGCCCTCGCCAACGCCGTCTTGGCACAGCGGGCCCGCGACATCATGGGAGATGTTCTCGCCGGAGCAGGCCGCCGTGGCCTTCAGGGCTGAAAAGACCTCTCACCCCCTTCATCACTCTCACCCATCTCATCCTGTTCACCTGACCCATCCTCAAAGCTACCCTTCCCCGAATCCCTCCAACCCCAACCGGCCGTCACGGTCTCCTCCACAGCCACCGGTTGTATCAACAGCAACAGCCGCGGCACCCCAGTGGCAATTCCAGCTCCCCACCCCTCCGCAGCCCATGTACTCTCCTCCACCCACGCCTTACTCCGGAGATACCGCCACGCCGAAACTGTCCCCACAACCGGTAGCAGCAGCAGCAGCAGTAACGGCCGCGCCGTACCTTTCAGATGCGACAACTCTCCCAAGAACATTTAGTTTCACACCGTCGGCCCCGGCAACCCCGGTGACCCCAGTGACCCCAGTGACCCCATTGACCCCGGAAGCCGATACGGGAGAAGACACGGCACTGTTCCCCAACCCGCTGCGGATACAGAAGCCCCGCCAGTACCATCAGGAGCAGCAGCAGCAGCAGCAGCAGGAGAATCCCAAACAATGCCCTGCTGTCGCCAACACTAGCAACCTGAACACGGCGACGGCAAACATGGCAACGACAACAACGACGACGACGACGACGACGACGAAGACGACAGGGCTACCCGGATCCCCGCCGAGCGAGATGTACCCGGAGATGAACCCCTACGCGGACGACCCGGACTACTGCAGCGACTACGAGGATGAGATGCCCCCGGACTCCCCGCTGGAAACCCCCACCCCGCAGGCTCCCGCCCCCGTCCGGGATGCCTCCTCCTCCACCCCGGCCGCCGCCGCGTCGGCCCCGCCGCGGCCCGCCAAGACCCCCTCCTTCGGCGCCGCCAGGCTCCTCGAGGAGGAGGAGCACCTGCAGCGCCGGCTGACGCTGGACACGAGCGGCAGGACGGCCGGGGACGTTCTGGCGGCGGCCATCGAGAGGCAGCCGCCGACGCCACTCCTGATCCCGACCGGCACCCGGCCCAGCCCGAGGATCGTCATGGTCGAAGGGGGCGGGGAGCAGCAGCAGCAGCAGCAGCAGCAGTACTGGTCTCGGCGGCCTTGGTCTCAGCAGCCCCTGCCCCGCTCGCCGCCGCAGCATCCTCACCCTTCTTCTGCTGCTTCTCCTGCTTCTTCTTTCCCTCCCTCGTCTTTCTCCCCCCAGCTCCACCGCCATCAGGAGCTCTTCTCCAGTCACCCGGCTGCTTTGAGGCCCGGGTTCATGATGGCAGCGCAGCCGGGTAGCGCTGCGGTTTATCCGTCCGACCTGCGATAGGCCGAGAGACTTTTTTTTTTTTTTTTCTTTTTCGCCCCTTGTCTTTGGCCCCNTCTCCAGTCACCCGGCTGCTTTGAGGCCCGGGTTCATGATGGCAGCGCAGCCGGGTAGCGCTGCGGTTTATCCGTCCGACCTGCGATAGGCCGAGAGACTTTTTTTTTTTTTTCTTCTTTTTCGCCCCATGTCTTTGGTCCCCCCCTCTTCTGTATTTAACTTTTCTTGCCATTCTTGGTGTTGGGCTTCATCATGGTTGATTGGTTACAAAATTATGGTTCTGCATCAAAGTTTGTCAACATTGGAGCGACGAAACCGGTTCCGCATTGCATTGCATTCTCATCAGCCAGCGTCACATTCATTGTAGTCGAATCGCCTTCCGCGTTGGATACCCCGGGATCAAACATCCCTATCACTTAGTCTAGATTGTCAATGATACAATATCCTCGTTTACGATTTTCTCTCCGCAGTAATATTTTGCTCCTTTTATCTGCTGTTCATCTAAGATCATTCATTCTATGAGTGGTGGTGTGTGACGTCGTCTGCGGGCATGCGTGTCATACAAAACGAAGCTCGATGAGCGTTGTTGGAGTGGTATAAACTTGTTTGTGGAGGAGAATAAGATAGTTGGTTGTTTTGGCGCCGTACTATGATACTACGAAGAGAAGAGCGAAAAGGGTGCCTGCCCTGGAGGGAACGGAGAAGAAAAGAAGAAAAGCGAACCTCGTCGAGCTCCCCGCCGAGTCGAGAACTCCAGATCATTCCTCATCTGAAGCCCCTGAACTCCCAACCTCCAGCCCCCCAGCCCAACATTCCACACCTGCCAACGTCTCCACCCCCCTCTGCATGCTTGCCCCTTCGTCTTAGCCCATACATTGACATTCACACCAACACCCAGTGTCACACCCCACACACATACACACCAACCATAACCCGGCCAAGCCATGCCACGGCACAGACGAGCATTCCCGAGCTCGAGGGAAATATCAGAAAAAGCAAGACACATCTTCAGAGCCGCAGCACCCAGGGTGGCCGCTCCGACGGCGACAACCAGGCCCACGGCGCGCCGCCCGTTGAGGGCGTCGACCGCGGCCGCGACGTACGTCGGGCTGGCCGTGGGGTGTGCGGGCGGCGTCCAGGTGGCCGTCGGGACAGGGATGACGGGGACCTTCTGTTTATCGCCAAGAACAGGGGGTGGTAGGGGGTAAAAGGGAAAGGGAGGTCAGTATACTGTTTCCCCCCAGTCCCTTATCTTGGCAGACTTGATGGTATCTCCGTGGATTAGAAGAATGCAGCTAGGTAGGCAGCCAGTCAGGCCAAAAAAAAGGAGACTTACCGTGACGATGGTGCAGGGGCAGTTGGTGATGGTGAGCGTGGTCGGGGTGGTGACGGTGTAGTAGATGCCGTTGATAGTGATCACAGTCAGCTCCGGGCAGTAAGTCGTGATGGCGATGACCACGGTTGTGATGGTCGTCGTGCCGTTCATGGTGCCTATCTGGGCCACAGCCAGAGGCGCGGCAGCAAGGGCGGCGACGAGGAGGGACTTAAGCTGCATGCTGGCTTGTTGCTGTGGTTGTTGGTCCTTATTGTCTTTTCTGGTGTGTTTGTGTGTGCAGCGGGAGGTGTCGAAAGCTCAGCCGGGGCGACGCAAGTAAGCTTGGTGATGTCAAAAGATTGTGCCTCTGTTTGAGAGGGCCATTACAAAGTATGTTTGGTTCTGAGATGGGTTCGAGACCTAGATACTTGTCTTCGAAGAAACGAGCGATGAGAAGCCGAAAGAAACTGAAAAGGGACGACGAGGTAATACCAAGGAACGAACGTGGGTCTGGCGAGGAGGAGGAAGAAATCAAGAGGTCCAGAGGCTGCAAACGGGAAGGGGGGAACCCAGCCATCTTATGTTCAGGGCGAATTAGATGGCCACGATCACCCCAGCAAAGGGATGGGATCATGGATCGAACTACAGGTCCCGGCCGAAAGCACCCACAAAACTCAGCAAACCGAACTACGTGTTGCATGAGACACAAGAAAAGACATCAGCAAACAAACGGAGAGAAACGTATTGCTGTGTACATCATTTTTGTTGTGAATCGATCAAGAATGGAGAGAGCCCGCCGCGCCTCCTCGGCCGGGCTCTCGCCGAGGACAGACGCATTCCAGGCTTACTCAAGGAAACCCCGGCATCAAGCCGATACACAACCTAAATCAGCCCACCCTGAGAGACGAGGTGCCCGAAATTCTGGACCCGAAGCACGCATTCCACAGAGATGTACTCTTCATCATCAAAGGTAGGTGAGTAAGTGGGTTTGGTAGGAAGGTAATTTAGGTAGGTAGGTCGGTAGGCCGGTAGGTAGGTAGTTAAGTGTGATTGCTGTTATGTACACCAAAAGGGGAGACGAGCGTGCCTTTGTTCAACCCCCTCTTCCGAATACTCGTCAAGCCTGCTGGAATATGTATATATATCATTGTTGTCTCCCCATATAGACGTCGTGCGAGGCGTCCGTGGTGATGACCGTTGTGTCGAATTAAAAGCCACTTGTAGGGCTGGAGGCATTTCCCCTCCCCTCTCCCCCAATGCCAGGCTGGTTGGTAGTGGTAATCAGTCAAACACCGTGACATGCATGCATCGTCCCGCCGTCTCCATCCACATTCCTCGCCGCGACACACTAGCAAGCCATCTGCTGGTCTCCTGGTGGAATCCAGACTATGCCGTGTGGGCCGTATAAACACCGAGAAATCAAGTTCGCCGCCTGGAATATCTTCAGAAAAACAGAAAAAAGATAGGAAGTAACAATTTATGCTGAGATCTCCCTTTGAACGCCGCTGGTTTTCCTGGATTCATCGAAGTATGTATACGCAAGAGGGGCTAGAAAGTGGGTCGAAAATGAAAGAGGCAGGAATGGAGTATTAACCGTGATAATTTAGATGCTATGAAGAGGCATCAGGGCCGGGTTGATAAAAGGGGAATGATAAGAGAGAGAGAGAAAGAAGAAAACGCAAGAAAATAATATCAGCAGAGAGCAAAGGGTGGAGACCAAGAGGATAAATGGGTATGCACAAATGGGTTGGTTCTGAGCTTTCTCCTGAGGGAGGGAGTGTTGGGCTGCTCGAGGAAGTCTGCTTTCAGCGTTCTAGTTGCTACTAAGCCGGAGGAGCAAGCCAGCAGAAGACCAGCGACCAGCTCTTTGTCGAAACGGAGGCCGCAGCCTGCAGAACAAACTCCAGGCTCGGCTCCTGAGATCTGGAGTTCACTTGATGCGGGTCATATTCCTGGTAGTGGGTCCAAGATGAGCAAATGCCGATCGTTTGTTGTCTCTCCTGCCCCCGAGTCCTCTCGCTCGCATGCATGCATGGATTGACTTGGCGTGGCTTGCTTTTGGCGCCTGTTGCGGGTTTGCTTGGTGGAGGGGCGTTTTCTTCTTTCGAGACAGCTTTCATTTCTGGCTGTGATTCGCCATCTCGCCGCCATTAGACAGACGGCCGAGTCATTACTTGCGGTTTGACCTGCTCTGGCTGCGCTCAGGAACGCGTCCTTGCGAGTGGCTCGAGATGGTAATCGAATCAAAGTCATAGTTTTTCAGCGTCTGCTCATACTTGGGGCTGCGCAGAAATTTCGGCACCGAGTCCTGCAACGCCGTCCATGGATTAGTTAGCAAGGCGAGATTTTTCAAATTTCCCCTCCGTCTATCGTGTATTCCGAAGCTGGATATTGCCAAGGCAAACAAACAACAAGGCACACTCACGCTTGCCATCAGTTTGAAAACGGCGTTCTGCGCGTCCTCGAAAAGCGCCGTCACCTCGTGTAGGGTGTCAATCATGGCGACATCCTGACCTACCGCCTTGGTCATCCGTGTGGCCAGATTGTTCCTCAGCTGGTGGTCGATGTTGAGCTCGCAGGGTGAGCCGGGCGCCAGGAACGCGTTGTAGATGCCGTACGCCTGCGCCATGATCTCCTTAATCCCGTCCATCGAGGTCGAATTCGGGTTCTTCTGCGCCGCACGGATCGCGTGCCGACAGCTCCGCACAAACTCGTCCACGTCTAGGTAGAACGATAGGTTCTCTTCGCAGTGCGTTTCGCGCAAGTTTTCGCGGAACAACAGGCGCAGAGCCGCGTCGTTCAGTATCTTGTCCAGCCTCTGAGTGTTGGAGTCCCGGGCGATCCCGGACCGGGAAGTCTGCGCAACCTCGCTCTCAGATGTGCGCCCCCTCGTCAGTGACCCGTTGATGAGGTCCCTTCCCTTTGCACTCAGCTGGTAGATTGAGTGCTTCGTCGGCTGGAACGGCTGGTTTCCGGGGAACTGTTGGATATACGTGCGGTCCTGCTGGACCGCCTCCATCAGGTCGTACTCGACGAAGAGCGAAGCGATCTCGATCGTCTCGCGTCGGTCTACCGTCGTGCAACAATCCATCAACCAGTCCGTCGCCGACTTTCCGGTGAAGGTGTCCTTGAACGTCTTGCCTCCGACCTTGCGCTCAGCCGCCATCTTCACGCCCGTCAAGCCATCTCGATAGTCACTCAATGAGTCCGAGTCGGCCGAGCTCACGCTGGTCTTCACGTTCGGCCCGTTGGCTCCGATGAACCTCCTAAAGATAACCTCGATCGTGCCGCGGTCCGTCACCAGCTTGTCTGTTTGGCCGTCCCTCTCCAGTATGACGAGCTGCGCAAGCGACGAGCCGATCAGCTCACCGACCTGCTTCTGTTGGATACCGTTCCTCGAGCAGAATCTATCCAGTATGCAGATGCCCTTCGGGGTAAGCTGCCACACGGATCCTTTCATTGTGTACACCTGCTGATACTTCCCATCTGCCGATTCTATGAACCGCGCCTCGAGAAATCGTTGGCATATAGAACGCGCCATGTCCTTAGCCATGGAGAAAGTGGTCGTAGTGGTCGTCGTTACGATCCTGGACGGGTCCTTGGGGTCCGGCATGCGGTTTGACTGAGAAAACTTCAAGGATCCGAGGTTGTTGATAGCATCTTCGGACAGGAATGTGTGCTCAATCTTTGTCAGGCGTACCCGGTGTGCTGAGAGAGGCAGCAAGCTGACGACAAGCGTGGAGAACAGATCTTTGAAGTCCTGTGCTGGTGATTAGCACTCTCGCATCCAAACAAGCAACAAAGTCGACAGAGACGGACGGCATGTATGGAACGCGAGTCAGGCACCGCCAAACTGGTGGTGCGGGTACCAGTGCGGGCGCGGATGTGGTGCAGGTGGGGGACAATCCAGAGTGCCAGAAAAGCAGCCATGCGGGCAGGATACCCCGCCGCATTCAACACACCGGAGGCGTCTGGGCAAATGTAGCAAACGCAAGATTCCAATTGAGGGGGTTTCAATGTGTCTATATAGGGCTTACTTTGGTGAATGGACGGTCGTCATCCGTCATTCGTAATAGTCTTGACGACGTTTGGTGCATTTTGTTGTCGATCCGCGCGAGGTGGATCGGAGGCGGTCGGGTCGGGTCGGTATCAATGTAGGGTTGCGAGGGCGGGGACCTAGGTGAAGGCTGGCTTAAATGCTGAGCCTCGGGCGGCTGAGGGTTTAGAAGCGTGGCCGACGAGGTCGAATTGTTCGAAGAAGCTCGGTGCCGGGGGTTCCTCTCAGGGCTCGACTGGTCCGGAGAAATAGGCAGGTCTGGCCCAATCGAGAGACGGCTCGCAGAGTGACGAGGCCGGATCTTGGGGTCAGAAAAGGTCCTGTCTAGGGCAGCAGCGGCGAGCGCGAAAATCCCACCAGTCTTCTGTGATTTTGAGGCAGGAGCTGAGGGCGTCGACGTTGACGGTGAGTGTTGGTGGTGGTGGTGGTGGTAGTGCCTAGAATTGCCTGGGAACGGGCTGTCGGACGACGGCTCTGTTGGTGAGGATCGAGTTGATTGTTGCTTCGCACCGCCGCCTCCGTCAGAAGAGGACGTTTTGCGACTACTGTTGGTCGATACGTCGAGTATTGGGGTAGAACGGGAAGAATAATGGGAATCAGCTGCCATCTAACGCCATAAAAATGTTAGCTGGCAAATCGTGGTGGTGCGGGATGGCAACCAGTTGCTTCAAATAAATAAAAAAGGAACGGATGGAAGCCCCAGAAGGACAAAAGCCGTCCTGTCGACAAAGGAGAAGGAAGGTGGGCTGTAACTGGCAGGGTCGATACCCACTCCGACTTGCGTACAGGGTGCGAACAGGGAGTGGCAGAAGGGGGGGGAAAAGAACAAAGGCCTGCAGTATCGGGCAGTGTGGACCTTGGAGGTCACAAAGCCAAGGCAGATGAAAGGTGCAGTACGAGAACAAGTACAGAGTACTTGAGCATGTGGTCCAGATTTCTGACATGGTCAAGGCCAGGCGAGGTACCACTACTTGTACGGCACATGACATTGGCCGGCAGTACCGTACCTACCTCACCCGACCTCCCAGAGACCACACATTCCAATTCCCGAGACAAGGACCCCAGTTTGCTGAGCCCAATAGAACTGCCAACCAGCCGTTACCAGCGGTACCACTGCGTACCATGGTAGGTAATACACCGCCGATATACGGAGTGGTGCAAAGCCCACTGAGCTCGGGAAGGACCAGGCCATGGCCGCTTTGGATCCCCTGCAGATAGAGAGACATCTGGCATGGCTGAATGAATACTGGGTAAAGAGAGAGGTCCGAGATCTGTGAACCTATGCACGGTTGGATGGGAAACAAAAACGAGGAAAATAGACAGAAACGGGGCAAAGCAGCTGAGGAAGATGGGAAGTGTGGACAATTTTGGAAATAGTATTACATATTGTGATTAGTTAGCGCTTGGAATTGCGAGATGTGAGGATGCACGTCAGTTCGTGACAAGCTGCTTAGACATCCATGGAAGGGATAGTGGTCCTTGCAGCAGTTGAGCTAGGAGTTGAGGGCAGTGATACGAATCGTGAGTTGGGAATAGATATATGCTCGTCGCAGGTCGGGCTCGGAGGTTTCTGGTGACTGTGTGATGTGAAATGGATGAACACGATGGGCAGCAAGCAGGATAATGAAGAATAAGGAAGAATGTGTCGATGGTGTCGATACTGAAAGGTACCTCAAAACTGATGAGGTATCGAATTGGATAATGACAGGGATATAACTCAATGGTTTGTTGTTCCTTGAGCACGCCTGAACAATTCAATTCGGCGACTACAAGAAAACACAAATCGATGTATTTGTCTGTGTGGGTGTGTGTCTGCGCGTGCATGTGGTGTGAACTCGCACCAAACAGTAGGAGGGAAAGAGAAATTGAGGGCTGAAAGTAGAGCGACTTCAAGACGGAGAAGAGGGGGTAGAAGACACTGGGGATGGTGTGGGTGGGTGCGCCAAAGTCTCGCAGCAGCCCGACAAGATCGGCGCGTGGCTTTCAGGGATCTTCCACATCAGACCAAGCTGTTTTTGGCAGTGTACCCCTGCAACCACGCTGTGGGATTACTCCATGTGGACCCTCATCCATCCGCGACAGCGACGCCATGTTGCAGGCGTGCCAGGCCCCAGGCGCACCCCAGGCGGGGCCCACTGAGCATGATCTCTTGATGCTGCTCCTGCCAGCTGGAGCCCTCGCCGCCGCCCGGGTTTTCGTGTGCCCGGTGAGTGATTGTGGGTTCATAAGCTGTGCCGTCCTGTGCTTTGCTGTCCTGTGTCTCCTTCAAGGGTTTTTGGGCCTTTTTTTGGGCCTTTTTTTTGGGGGTTTTTTTTGGGGAGGGTTCCCTATGTCTTTTCCTTTTTTCTAGTCCTCGTCGTCTCTGATCTCCATCAATAGGTTGTCGCCCCCACCCGCTGCCATTTCTAGAACTCTTCTGTCCAAGCGGTTGGAGAAAATTCGTTCGGTGAATAATCAAAATGGAAATTAAACACGTGTACATAGTTGCTGCTCACTGGTCGACGTCGGGTCACCGTAACACAGCACCCGTAATCATGCCTCACCTCGGCAAGAGTGAGGAATGCTTGCAATTAGCGCCCACACTGCACTTGCGGTGTGTCATTTGTGCTCGTGTAAGAACGGGAATGAAAACGATGTTGTTCTTCTAGCTACATCCTAGGCGCTCCCCACTTGGTCTCGGATCTGTAGCCCATGTATGGATACGGATAGGCACCAAACAGGGTCCACAAGCGATTCGGCCCAATCTGCCAACCAGAGAGGAAAGAAGAAGAAAATTGTGCATGAAGCATAGGATGATTTCTGCTCGAGAAAAAAACAAGACAGAGTCAAATTAGAACGCACCTTGATAAAATGACGAGTCTAGGAATGGCTTCGGCGACTGTGGAATCTTCAGCTGAATGATATTAGTTGTTAGTGGTGGGCGATTGGGTATCGCTTGTGGGTGTGGAGGTAGTGTGGGTGTGGGTGTGTGAGTGTGAGTGTTAGGGAAAGGGGAACCCACATGGAGGGCGATAACTCGATGGATAATGGGATATCATGGATGCCACGCGAGACGGCCTCCCAACCCCAGCTCCCTGTTTATTCCCGAAGTGGTTCCTTTTCCTTTCTCTCAGTGGAGGGGCAAAAGTCCCACGCCTCTCCACCACCTGGCCAGATCCCCTTGTCAGCTCCTTTAAGCCCGTTTGATATCCGTTGAAGAGCAAAACGAGATCTCGCCTGGGCCCTTGCCACGGTAACGGTCAACGAGCGCTGAGTCCGTCGGGAAATGAGAAAGGCTTCTCCACGTGGCTTCGCCTCTTTCTTGTCCTTTGTTCTTCTTGAATCCACTCAAGGGGAGAGAATCGTACTGGTAGGTTTAGGGGGCCAGTATCACCCGGGTCGTCCGAGTGGAACAACCCGAGCCTCTTTTTCCTTCTTTGATTGTGCCCTAATCTGGATACAGATGGCGTCAGACCGTTACTGGCTACGAAGCTGCATCTCATCGGTCTTCTGTGCCCGTGTCAGTCTTCCACTAGATAGACTGTCATCTCTGACCATTGAATAGGGATCGCCCTTGCCAAAAGTGAAGGTTGATGGGAAAAGGTTCCAGGCCAAGCCCTGGCGAGTCAGGATGTGAGAGTTGACTGGAAGTTGATCCCCGGGCCTAGCAAGGTAGTTCACCATTGATATCCCTTGTCCCAGTACCTCTCCTAGAGCAATAGCCTCGAGCAGGTACGTACATCACAATTCTTCAACATGATGATCAAAGCCAGGTCCATGTCTGGGACTTCCCTGTCATTCCTGGGGAAAGAAAAAAATAGGGGGGGGGGGGGCCTCGCAAGGGATACATGTGTGATGTACCAAGATTGTTCCACCAGGGCCTTCTAGAAGGGCGGGAGTCGGGAAGAGGAGGGAGGGCCAGGAGCGGGCGCAGACGCAGGGATATGCGCATGAACATGTGTGAAATGTGAAAGGGATATGCTAACTTGAATCGCGAGTCTAGAGACTCAAAAACTGTTGAATGGCGCCCAAAGAAGTCGCACGCCCTACGGATCTTCGCAGGATCCTGGTTTCTTGCAAGACGCCAAACGTTTCGATGTTGCGGGCGACAAAAATAGACCCGCCCGCCCGCCGGCTGATGGTTGCTCTTGAGATGCCGGCTGCTGGAGAAACTTCTTTTGGGACTCTGGAAGGCACGGAGGCTATCTCGTGGGTTCGAAATGAAATGAGATTTCGGGGATGACCGATTCAATGGGTCCGTTTTGGTTCTAGTTCCTCGCTCCTGGCCACCTCTTGACTTACGCTGTAAGGCGTAAGATTTGATCGCTCGCTCGTTGCCGACAGAACTTCAGAAGGATGCAAATCCGTGCGGTACGGTTAGCGGAGTGTGTGAGAGATCAGGACTCAGCAGTTTTGCAGGCGAATCTCTGCAGGATTTGGCCCGGAACGAGCGACAGTTGTGAGGAGAGAAGAAACAAGTGAGAAAAAGAAGAAAATGAGGAGAGGGGAAAAGGGCGGCCAACCCGTGGCAGGCCTATGAACACTACATATTATGATGTCTAGGCAATGCCTGGGTCTCCTACCGAGCTCCCCTCTTTCGGAAATTTCAACTTCCTCTCGTCCAGAATGCCATCTTTTTGCCCTCGCTTCTCTGCGGGCCGGAGGCAATTGGAAGGTGCCAGTTGGTGGCCGCCGCCAACCCGCCTTTCGTCCATGTAACCACACGTCTCGTACAAATCACGAGTCGTGCCCACTCAGTGCCACGCTGTGCTAGGTATGTGCAAGTCGCAGCAGATATGTAAGTGTACATAGGTATCCATTCCATTGCTGTACGGCACACTACTAGAGGCTCTTCGGCCAACAAAGTCTCTACGTACTTGCGGTCTGTTGGTGGCTCTTCTTGATACCCCCGATTCGTCCCTCGTCAAGTAATCCTCAACGTAGATGCCTAGGAATAAATATCCGTAGTACGGATATTTTAGTTGGTATTACCCAACTCATCGTTCGCTTATTCCCAGTATGATGTGTTTCAAATCGATGAGATACCGCACATCTCGCCATTGGCCGGGTGAATTAGGGTGGCGATTGCACGACTTTCGACGTGTCAGGGTGTGAAAATGCGCGGGCTTCCTTGCAAAGTCCCGTAGGAACAATACTTTAACGAGCAGGCACATATCACAATTACATTCCCACACTGGGATAGGAACTCTCTATTAAGAAGCACTTACCGTTTGGCGGAAAGGCGCCGCCATACCTACTATGTACGCAGTAAAGGCTTTGGCGGACCGCGATAAGCTCACCACTACCTAGATGGGAAGTACGTAGGTATTGAATACAAAGGGGCTGGTGTTACGGATTACGTGCAACCACTTCTGTACTCTGTACTCCGTAGGCTGTTGTGCCTGCAGTAATCAGTATGATGTGATGGGCTGCCACCGATCTAAGGGGGGCTGCCCCACCCCCATGTTGTCGTCCTCTCGGGTTAATGATGACTGGAGCTGGTCCAGCCGTTTATTCCCAGACACCCAGACACTGAGGCATAGTCCTTGCCGCACTCCCACGTGGCACCTCGTGGCACCTCGTGGCATCTCGCGGCCAACTTTGCAGTTGACCGAATTGGCTCACAAGTGACTGGAGTGTCAGAACCCATACCAGATTTGACAAATCAGTGTGTAGCCTTTCTGACATACCATGAGCCCGTGCAACTCTTACACCATTCTCTCTGCTAGAAATACCTATCTACGTGCGTATTAGTACAATACCTGCTCAATCATCGACCAACAGAGTTTCATATGCTGAGCGCCTTTAGCCCAAATTGATTGAGCCACTTTCAAGCCTAATCTAGACGCATGCAGTTTAGTTCGTCAAAATATCCCAGACCGCACGTGTGAGGATCGGCAACGTCTTTCCACAATGGCACCGACGACAACAGGGAGTCAACATGGGAGTAAAGGGGTGATAGAGGTTCCATGCCGTTTCCGACAAAAGAAATCACGATTGAGGATCAATGGGCTTGGCTTTTCCGTCCTTCTTTATCCACCTCGTATCATTGTGGCATCGGCTGTCTGGTCAGTTTGGCGGAAAGTCTCCTCGGACAGGTAGTGGGAGTCAGTTTGCTTGCTAGGTAGTTCGGTTCTACACAATTTTCTTCAGTCGAACGGCTTCTAGAGCCCCATCCTACAGGCTCGTGAGGCACTAGCCGTGTAGATGGTCCGCAGCTCATGGAGCGGCAAACGGCAAGCGGCAAGCGGTACATGGCACGTGGCAACAAGACACGCTGGCATGCCAAAAGTAGTTAATCTCAGAAGAGAGATCTCGCCAAATATTTATTTCCGTCAACCGAAATTAGAAGGGAAGAGAAAGAAGGAAGCGACAAAAAGAAGAGACATTGCTTGCTGGTTCGCTTCACAACTGCTAGTGTAATACGGGACCACAAGGGGGATATAATGGGGGAAGGATCTTCTGGAAGCAAAGAAACCCTTTGTGGAGCCGCCACGTGGAAACACAAGCCACAATTTAGCCAACACATAGGGTAGCCAAGGAGCCAACACTCAAGATCCCAGCCAAGGAGGAATCGAAGCAGCATCAATGACGCCCCCGTAGTAGTGTACCCTTTGCCCGCGTGCCCACAGGATCCGCCTGTGCCGTCCCCCCTCTTCACTGAAACACTCCATTTGCATTTGCTTGCTGCTCAAGTGGCCTGATGCTCACATTCCATGCAGCGTAGCTAGTAGGCGGGACGGGATCTAGAATGTGGTCCATGAAGAACCTGTCCTGAGTCCAGACCAGACGTTGCTCACAAGGTATATATAAGGCGATATGAGAAACAAAACACGCACGATGCACACTACGGAGTACTTACTGCAAAGTTGGCTGAACGAGAGACGGTGAAAGTGACCATCTAGTGATTCTTCTACTGTACAGAGTAGGTACAACAGTGTAAACGTTAGTGTACACTCCATTGGACAGAAGACTGAGTGGATGTAGGGGGGGTATGTACTTGCTACCACCAAGTACGCTGCGTAAGTTACGGATTACTCCGTTCTCCGTTCAACCATCCCTTTCCCTTCTTGGAGCGTCTTGCAGGGAGAGACGAGAACTGTTGCTTTGATGCGTAAACTAAATACACTAGGAGGCTAAGACAACTCTACTGGTGTGGTTACCTATCCCGTACGGACCTTGTCTACATAGTATACGCAGTACGTAGCTAAACATTTGGAATCAAATAAAACATCGGCCTAGGCGTAACTCGATCTTGAGATGGAAGTGGGCTGTTATAAGGGAATGGGAAAGAGATACCACGTCCGATCCCATTCTTGGAGCTCGTCAAGGGCAATAACACTGAATGATAATACGACAGGTACCCAATACCATCATCCTGGTCACAGGTGGCGATTTCTTGGTGTCCACGTGTGGCTTCCTGCCAAGCGAGGCCTTCCAAAAGACCAGATCGAATAATGGCAGGGACTCCGGCCCCAGTCCATTTGTTGTAACCCGTAGAAGTGTTTCCCCGTTGGAAGTCTTCTGGAAGGTGAAGACACGAGGCTGTAACCAGGCTTATTACTTGGGCCTGCAGGGCGAGCCAGGCAAGCCAGGGAACTGCCGTGACATTCTGTGAAATTTGTCCGAGTGTTCAACAGTTCATATCCTTTACATCCACTTTCGAGTTCCAACCATCAGTCAGCGCTCATCCAGCCTCAGAATAGCGGCCCTCGACTCCGAAGACTTTCCGTCTCCGTCTCCGCGAAAGGTAAGCTCCGTGCATCCTAATAATCCAGGAACACATTTCATGTAGCTAGTGTGTTCCTGTGCCCCCACGAAAGCCAAACCTTGTCCCTCATACCTCTCTCTTAACCGAGGTGCATCACTCACCGCCAACCTAGGCAGATTAGGTACCTAGGTACCTAGATAGAGGCAGTCTAAGCGCCACCTAGGTAGGTTTGTAGGCTGTGGGGACGTACCCTCCAGCGTTTCCTCCGTCTTTTTGCATCAACATCCGTCCCAACAGATTGGCCGACTGACCCGACTCAACCCCTAGTGTCGGACCGGTTCGTATCCCGTCCCTTTGAAGAGGCGGGATGGAAATCGAGTGGCGTTAACCTCAAAGCCAAAATAGGACAGCTAATTAAGGCTAAGTGGAAGGACATATACGATAGAGAGCAAGGAAGGGAGGGACAAGCCGACAAAGAAACGAAAAGCGCGTCTCACAGTTGTCACCACTCATCATGAATGCAACGGCCTCTAGGGGAGTCAAGGCAGGTACGTCAAAGTAAGTCAAAAGGTTCCTGCACTGAAAGGAATCAATCTAGAAGAATTCCGCCGTGCACCATCTAACATAACTTAGCGGTGCCTTCCCCAAATGGAAGGCGGTGACCCAGGCCTGGATATTATTATTTTGCCTTATCGGTGACGCTCTACCATGCACCTTTTGCACTGTCCTAGCCCGCCACCTAGCCCCCAGGCGGGCCCCAAGGCATGACAATGAACGTCGACCGCCGCCGGTCCTCCTGGCACGGGTAACGGCAGGATTCCGCAGGCCCTAAACTAGCAGTTCATGCTGTGTCTGTTCGCTCGTTTGGCCAGGGCCGGTGACCGGTCGCCTGCAGGGCAACACGGGCTTCGAGGATGCCTACTACACCGCCATCAGAGTGCTTTGCCGCCCACCCACGAGGCATTGGAGCAGTACAAATCTCTAATCTGGTGAAAATCCGACCCTGCAACTGGACCCCTCGAAGCGTCGGCCCAGCGTCGGTCCGTCCAACCGTCCAACGGCCGCCAGCATGCCGGCAGCCGGGTGGCAGGCAGACCGGCAAACAAAAATAGCGTGGTCTCTCTCTCTCTCTCTCTCTCTCTCTGACGGACGAACCACTGCAGCCATTGTCCATTGATGTCCCCTCATGCATGCAAGCATCCTTCCGAGTCAATCGGTCAAAGCGCGCTGTCCACGGTCATACCAACCCGCGAACTACGAGTCTATGATCCTCCACATGGCGAAAACAGCCAAATAGCTCAACGGAATGGTATCTCCGCCTCACGCACTTTTTTTAAATATGGTCCTTTTACAGAAGCTGCTGCTGCCTCCACTACAGCCATGCCGCGGAGCCCCGAAGCCAAGCTCGCTCTGTTCACATTGCTAGCAAACAGCATTTGATGCTCGCATCTTTCGAGTGAGGTGGAGCCAAAACTCAACGGCCAGCACCTAGCATAGTGGCAGCCAACTGGACCGGCGACAGGCGCTTCGGTCGGCCCTACCCGATGGTGGGTCGCCTCGCCTCGAGTAATCCACCCAAACCCTGAGGATACTTTACGCAGTACACCTGCTTGAAGAGGGTTTGGGGGGTTTGAGACTTCGAAGGTGATACCCTCATTGGCGGCTTGCGGGTACCTGGGAGCTCTAGAAGCCCGGGGTCCAAAGAGAGGGCAGGAGAAAGAAGGCAACAGTGGTTGCGGTTGAGGTGGGTAGGTAGTGGACTAGAAATTAGACACTGACCGGCAAGTGGGTCTTTGGAGAGCTTACTATCAGTACCTAGCAGGTCTGCGAGTCGCTATGGGTCGCCTTCCAGTTGACTGAAGCATTACCGGCCTCGCATCTATCGAAAGCATTCAATGGAGCCTATGGACAAACTACGCAGTATGGAGGTCCGAGGAGGTCTTGCCTGTCAGTCCTGGCACGCGTGCAAGCTTCGTCCTCGGGACGACGATCGCAGGGCATGTTGGCGGCCCCTCTCACGGTGCTTAAAGGTTTCATTTTTCACCTGGATCACCTTGAATGAACTGAACTGCATGTCCACCAGAGGCTCCTAAGCTGGTATGCCGAGGATCTATGATGTATGTAGATAGTATGCCTATCTGCGAGTGCGAGCGGAGTGGACGCTAGCTGATGCACCTCAGGGAAGTATGCTCCAGACAGAGTCCAGAGGCCTACTCTATAACCCACCGTCCTTAAAGCTTGATACGGCGTATCTTCGTCATGGGATTCACTGGATGCCGTTGACTGCGGGAACATACGGGCTGTTGGCACTTGACCTCAGATAACAAAGCTACATAAGGTTGAGAACCAAGCTCAATGGCGGGAATCCTTCCCAGAGGATGCTCAGTAGGGTGGCAATGGCAACAGAGTCACGCTTGGATGGGCTGATGGAGGGGCAGCAACCATTCACCAGACAGCTCAGCTTTTATTGCCCATCGAATGGCGAACAAGCCGGCTGGCAAACTTACCAAGACTAGGCTTCCCTTGGTGCCTAATTCTTATAAGCTGCATGCATGTCGCCAGGATTGTCTGGTACAATATGACCATCCGGCAGGGTGACACGAGATGGTCCTGCGCATAAGACCGAAGCACTTGGCGTTTTCGCCGTCTAGAGAGAAGAAACGCTCGGTATTGATTGTCTGGCTTATGTAGCTGGTTTAGATGGTGTTTGGATGCCTTAGATGGTTTAGATGGATGGCTTGGTGTTCTTGACTGGCCAAAAGCTGGCACTTGGGACGCCTGCTGAGGGGCGAAGTCTTGGGACGCGCCCTCCCTCGATGAACATCGCCCCCTTCTCAATCGGGCATTGTCAGGCTACCTACCTACCTACCTACCTATCTGGAAGCATTGCGCATCATTGCTAAGGCTAGGACGGTCGCCGTCATCTTTTTACTTTTAAACCTTCTGTTGACGAACCCCTCAATTTCCTTTTCCTCCACCACAATTAGGACGTGATATATTTCGTCAAGATCCGAGACAATTGAGGCACGGACATACAGCGCTCGATCCCCCTTGCAAAATCAAGTTGCGAAATGAGTACCCCACAACCATCCCACCATTACCTCACCAGCCACGACGACGACGGGAGGTACGCCGTCGTCCGCCGAGCCGATCTCTACGCCGTCGAGCGCATCCCGCGGCCCTCCTCGCCCTCGGAGACCTCGTCGAGCACGTACTACGAGGAGCATGACCTCCGGAGCGCCTCGGGCCGGAGCCGGGGCAGGAACGGCCGGCGGCGGCGCCGGGCCTACTGCGACTCCGACTCCGACTACGACTACGACTCCGCCGGTGGCGGCGGCGGCGGCGACGGGTATCGCCGGCGCCGGGGGCTCGACGACGACGACGACGACGACGACGAGAAGCGCCGGAGGAGGAACCGGGACGTGGGCGCCTTCTTCGCCGCGCTCTTCTGCATCGCCTCCGTGGCCGTCTGCTGCATGGAGGCCCAGAGGGACCGACACGGTCGGGCGGGGCCAGTCGACCGGCCGAGGCCGCGTCCTCGGCGGGGTTGATATAATGATATAATGATGAGATGGGACAGAACGGGGGGTTTTGCTTGGTCGGGGAGAGGGATAGCCTCCGTAAACCCGGAAACCAGACCGGGAACGGAGGGGGGTTCGGCGTTCTTGAAGGGATTGGTCGCACGGCGCAGCGGCCTGGTTTGGTTTGCACTAATTGGGGCCCCAATTGGCCGGCTTGGGATTTTCTTCGGGGAAATGTCGGACATCAGATTGCTGCTCACCTGCCTTGGTAGTAGGTAGATGCCTTAGTACTGTATCTACCTGCTTGGGCCACGTCGAAGAGGCTGTCGGTCAACAAAGAGTCGGGAAGGTTGAACCGGGAACTGCTATCCCCTTTGTATGAGTCACTTTTAGCGGAATACATACCCAGTCTTTTTATTACGAACGGCAAAGTAAACCTGCTACGTGGTCCCCAAGCTGCCATGCATCCAAAAGCCCCTAGACCTGTCTCTCGGTGTGATTGTCAGGTCGCTGATGTGACATGACGTGAACTGCACTGCTCCTACGGAAGAGCTACTGGGTACGGTCAGTTGGAATCCACTTCCTCTAGCATCAACCTGGTATGCAGCTGACAAATTTCTTACAGTTGCTCCGCCGGCCTAAAAGGCGGAACTCCGCCGGCCTCGAAGGAGTTGAGTTCGTTCAACAAAATGCCCATGAAGTTGGAAGGTCTATAAATCAGACCTACCTAAGTACTGTCCGATCCAGCGGAGATAGCCCTTCTCATCCGGGAGCTCATCTCATCGCTTCCTCAATCACATAGCACATAGCTCACGACCCTTAAATAATCTAGTTTCCCAAGCCTCTCATTCATCATGTCATCTCCCATTGTAAAAGTCGCCGTCTTCGGGGTATGTAGGATATCTGACACGTCTCGGACTCGGGCCGAAGCCGTGGTGATGGCACAAGCCGGTCCTTCTTAATGCTTCCTTCCTTCCTTCCTTCTTTCTTTCCTTGTCCCTGTCCCCGTTTCCCTCTGTTTTGCTCTCCTTCCGACCCCGCTGCCTCCCATCCGGATTTATGCTCCTGCCTCTTTATTATCGACCCCTGGCATCGGCCTTGACTAACGACGACCAAACGAAACCCCGTGGCCGCAACGCCCCCAACGGTCGGACGACTCACCAACAGGCGTCTGGAAACTTCGGCGCACCCATCACGTCCGCGCTCGTCTCCGCCGGCTTCTCCGTGACCATCGTCACGCGGGCCGAGTCGACGTCCGCCTTTCCGGACGCCGTCCGCACCGTCCGCACCTCGGCGGGGAAGGGCTACTCGGACGTGGCGGAGCTCACGGACCTCCTGCGGGGGCAGGACGCCGTCGTCTCCGCGCTGGGCCCGCCCGCCGTGCCGTTCCAGGCCGGGCTGGTCGAGGCGGCCGAGCGCGCGGGCGTGGCCAGGTTCGTCCTGGACGACTTCGGCTGGGGCCCGGACTTCAGGGGCCTGCCCGAGTTCGACCCGATCAAGCACGCGAGGTCCGCGCCCTTCGCCAAGGCCGAGGAGCTGGCCCAGAGGAACGGGCTGTTCACTTGGACGGGGGTCTGCATTGGGAACCCGATCGATTGGGTAAGTAGCGGCAGCAGCAGCACCAGCAGCACCAGCAGCAGCAGCCCTTTCCACCCACCCACACCCTTACCTTTCAACCCTTCACTACATCATTCCCCTAACTTTCGGGGATGAGGATATGAAAGCACCCCAACCAACCACCACGCCTCCCTCGCCTTTTTTTTTGTGCCGTCCAGTTCCGCTAATACGGCCCGATAACAAAAGGCCCTGAAGCGCTTCCCGGCCATGGGCTTCGACATCGCCAACCGCACGGCGACCATCTACGACTCCGGCACGGAGCAGTTCACCGGCACGACCCTCGAGGGCATCGGCCGCGCCGTCGTCGGGGTCCTCCGGCGGCCCGGCGAGACGGCGAACCGCTTCGTCAAGGTCCGGTCCATCAAGACCAGCCAGTCCGAGCTGCTGACCGCTTTTCAGCAGGCCGACGGCGGCGGGGCGCAGCAGCAGCAGCAGTGGACGGTCAGGCACGACACCACCGCGGCCGTGCTCGAGAGGGGCAGGCGGAAGCACGCCGCCGGGGAGGCCGGCTGGATCCTGGACCTCGTCGTCGCGCAGCTGTTCGAGGAAGGCGAGGCGCGGTCCGTCTTGGCCGCGACGAGAGAGGAGTCCGACTGCGACCTGCTCGGGGTGAGGGACGAGAGTGCACAGGAGGTTGTTGCCAAGGCACTGGGGGCTTGATCGTGAGCGGACCCTTTTATAAATGCTAGGGAAGTATGCCGGCATATAGTTTTGTTTTTCGAGGGGTGCTTTGCCACTCACTTCCCTTTTGTAGCCGGCATCAGGTTGGGAACAGATGTAGCTATATTTGCCGGCGAGGGAAGTTGCTTTTACGGTAGGAGTGGGGGACGATGGTGAGGGTGACACATCGAAGTGGTGCTTCTTTTCTATTCAGAGCGAACTGCCTAGCGGAGAGTACGGTGAAAAAGAAAGGACACTGCCTATCAACCAGCCAGAAAACAAGGAAGCCTCATATTGTCCGCTACGATTATCGCCAAACGCCGCCGTCCTTTTTGGGTCTAGGTTTGCCTTTCATGCTCGCTGTAGTCATAAAAAAAATAAAAAATAAACAATGATGGCACAATTATGGCCGAATCTTCCCGAGCGATAGAAAGAGGGCATGAAAACGCCAACTGCGCCCCCTGGGAGGGAGCTCTCATTTTCAAGCTCATGTTCCCCAACCCCCCAGCCGTCAGAGAGATATGCCCCTATCCCCCCCCCCAAGCTCGGGGCCAGTTTGAGAGCCGATAGGTCGGAGCCTCCACCAATCCACGCCACACCGCGGGCCCTCTCAGATGGCTGTCGGCCCAGAGTCCCTCTTCCACCCCTTTGACCTCATGTTGGCCTCGATGCCCTTCCAGATGCTCTCCACGACCTCCCTATCCCTCCATCGGGTGTTATCCGACTGCGAGGAAGAGCCGGGGCCGACCGCACCACCATCGACACCACCACCACTACCGCCCGCCTCCCTGTACTTCTCCACGCCGCAGGCCATGACCCGATGGCCCCAGTTCCGCACCGTGTCCGGGGGCGGCTGGCCCCTCCAGCCGACGTAGACGCCCAGCACGTGCCTGAAGAGGTCCGCCGGCTGCGGCCACCTGTAGTTCTTGAACTGCCACGTCTGGCCCGTGGTGAAGACGGCGACGACGCGGTTCCAGTACTCGGGCTTGAACTGCTCCGGCCCCTCGACCAGGATGAACCTCAGCGGGCGGGCCGGGTCGATGTCCCTCATCGTCCTCGAGATGTGCAGCATCGACGCCGTCGAGCTGCTGTCTGGCGGCACGTACCGCCCACCCTCGAGGAAGGACTTGATGTTGGACATGCGCAGGAGCGACGACGCTGAGGGGGAGAGGAGGATGATCGGGTCGGGCCGGCGCGAGGGGGGGCCGCCGCCGCCGGAGCCCGTGTTGCCGTTCTTCTGGTTCAGGGCTAGGGATGGGTTGTTCGCGATGCTGGACGCCGACGGGTGCTGCGCCTTCTTGGTCATGAAAGGGGCGGCTAGCTTGCGCACGTGGGAGAAGTCCTACCAGGCAAGTAGTCATTTCTCAGCATATCGGTCTAGCGCAGACAGGGTTGAGTAGACAAAGAAGCTGTCCTCCGTTTGGTTTGAGGGGTTTGGGTGGTGAGAGGGATAGGGGGGGAAATGAGGGGAAGAAAAAACATACCGTAGGCTTGATCCCCCTCAGCGCCGTGTTGTGGTCCCCCATCCTGCGCTCGCCGTTGTAAATAACCGCCAGCCTGGGGTCCAAGGTGCCCCTCCCCGCCCCGGACCTCGCCGACGACGCGGCTTGCCCGGCACCGCCGACGACGCCGCCCTTGGACGAGGACCCGGCGGCGCCGGCGCCGGATGCGGCAGAGGCGGCCTCCTTGCCGCCGGCGAGCGGCGCGATGTACTCGGACTCCTCGCTGGCGCCTTCGAGCCACGTGATGAGGTCGAGGCGCTCGACGAAGGCGAACTTGTGGACCGTCGCCGCCGCTGCCGAGGAGGAGGAGGAGGCCGCGAGCTCCTCGTTCAGCCTCGTCGCCGAGGCGTTGTACTCCGGGATGGCGACCTCGCGGTTCAGCCAGGCGAAGTAGATGGAGCGCAGGTCGACGGGCCGCTCGCTCGAGATGAAGCGGGTCGGAGAGTCTATGGGCAGGGCGGTGAGCTTCGGGTGCGTGAACTGGAGGTGGGTTGCCTGCGACAGGGTCGCTTCTGCCGCCGAGGGCGAGGGCTCCGAGGACGTCGTGGGCAGGATGGATCCCCCGGACGCGATCGACTGCCGCAGCAACAGGAGGGGGTCCTGCTCGATTGAGGCCATCGTGCCGGCTGAAATATGTGTGGAAAAGATTTGATTAATATGGCTCCCAAGATGCTTGCTGGATTCCGATGCTGTCGAACGGTGTGGACTTTGGACCGGGGAAGGAAGTGGCCCGCGACGAAGGCGAAGCTGCATACCTTATTCACTATTGAGAACGCAAGCGTCGCAAAATTGCTTGTTCGGCGGTCATTCACTTTGATCTGAGAGGGAGCTCGGGCCACAGCGTCCCAATTTCAGATATTGTCCCCCCGCGTTTCACTCTCACCAACCCACATATCTTCATTGTGCCTCCCTACCTACCTGGTAGGTAGCGGTAAGCTGCTTAGTTGGGTACCTAGGCAAAGTGTACGTGGTGACCACTAACCAGTTACCAGAATCCAAAGCTCAATGTTGTGAGTAGGAGTGAAATTCTGTTCTTTTGGTGATAATCTTTAGGTTTTAGGTTGGTATACCAAAACGCGCAAACTAGGCACGCGCAAACTAGGCACGCGCAAACTAGGCCCGCGCCTCTCAGCTTTATTCATCCGTCCTCTGCAACCTTCCCCTCCTACTCCATATTGATGACGCGCCCCCAAACTCTCCATTCAAGTTCATGCCGTCAAGGGAAGATGCTCCAGCCTCCTGTTCCCCGGGACTCTGTGCTGCTGGGAATGGCCATTCCTCCCCCTTCGGTTCGAACATCGGGCTAGGTACCTTGTTCCTGCCGTGGTACTAAAATAATACACCAAATCATGAAATAAGATGTAAAAAATTGTAGGCGTCAGCCGAGGCCAGTGCCTGGAAAGACCAATAGTTTGAATTCTTTGTCCACCTACGAAACATAAACCCCTCCCGCCCGAAGGGTGCAGCGAACTGGCCGGGCACTCGACGCTGTCCGGGTCGTGCGGCAGCATCTGCAGGTCGAAGTGGCGCACCCGCGCCGACAACTCCTGCCTCGCCGGTATCATTTTCAGCTTCAGGCTCGGCAGCTGCCCGTCGGCCATGTGCTTGCGGAGCGCCGGCGCGAGCAAAGGGGATAGCCCGCTTGGTGAGTCCATGTTCTCCCCTTCCGCCGCGGCGCGGCTGTCTCCTCCGCGGTCGTTAGGAGCCCGCCCCAGAGCTGCTGTTTCTTCTGTTTGCTCCAGGCCATACATGGCGTCGTTGGCTAAACCCGCGCCCGCCCGATCAGACCCCCTGCCGGACCGGGCGGCTGATGGGAACCCGACCGCCAGCTGCTCGTCGACCGAAGGGCTCGACATTCGGCGCCGCCTCAACACTGTGGGAGTAAGCATTTCTCTGTCCCCCCTCTCTCTCTCCAGCGCTTCGACGGCCCTCTTGAAGTCGAAATAGGCTTCACGTGGTCTGCCATGCTCTATGAACTCACTCAGCGGTGGAGTAACAAGCCGATTTGCTTCCTAGCATGGAGTTAGCCCATGCCAGAACTGTAGGGAAGATATATCCATTTCAGACACCACAGGTGAGTATGAAACCCACCCCTGCGGGGAACGAGCGGTCAAACATGTCGTCTTGGCTTGTCCTGGGCCTTGTGTTTGCATACTCCGACTTCGCCCCTGACTTTCGTGCTTGCGGTCCGTTGGTTGGTTTCCCGGAAGTCTTCTGGGAGAGTCCCTTCAGTAGCTTTCCGATCGAGCTGGATAGTGACGCTAGCGACGAAGTGGAGGCCTTTTTGGCCGGGCCCTTGGAGTTGCCCTTGTCCTTCTTGACCTTCTCCTTGTCCTTACTGTCCTTCTCCTTGTCCTTGGCGCCGTCCCCCTGCTTGCCTCGCCGATCCTCCGGCGCCCTGGCGCCGTGCCTGGTGACAGTGACCTGAGGGATGTGGGGAAAGTAGCCTTCCGTCTCACCATCGAAACTGACCCGCCGTCCCGATGGCTTCAGTTGAGTCTTCTCGGCCTCCTTGCTGGGCTGCGGCATGGGCGGCACCTCCTCAGCTGACTTTTGACTGTCGTCGCTACGGCTGCGGCGACGAGTGCACAATGCGTTCCTCGTCGCCTTGAGAAAGTTCCAGCCGCTCTGTAACCCCCAGTGTCCAGTGTCTACGGAACTGGAACTCGTACGTGCCTCGCCCTGGGTGCTTGACCTTTTCTGTTGTGAGACCTTCGGCTCCGACGATGGAGAATTTTCCCCGTCATCTGAAGAAGCCCTCTTGTTCGATTCCCGCCTCCCTCCTCGTTCGTTCCATCTCACATACGCATCCTTCTGTTGCAGGGACGACACCAGAGCCCTCTCCGACAGATTGGACAGTTGGGGCGATAACCTTTGGGATAGCCTTGCGAGTGCCGAAGCCTGGGCCGTCATAGGCATGGGAAAGTCACCTTCGGCGGATCGATTCGAGGTCTTGGAGTGTCGACGTGGCTTGCTTTTCCAAACCTTGGACTCTGGATCTTTGGCGAGGGAATCTAAGTAGCGTGGTTTTGGCCGCTCTGCCCAGTATCCTGTCGGGATCCAAGCCCACTCCATTCCTTCTCTGGGAGGGCGAGGGGGGTCGAGGGGACCATCGTCCGGCGCCTTGGTGAAGGCTCGATCGGCTGTTCGAGGAAATAGGCCCCTATTGCCCCCATTGCCCCCTGACACGCCACCTATCGAGACCCTGCTCATGCCTGACATGCCGTTCTGCACGAAGCAGATAAGGTGGGAGACGAGGCTCTGTGACCGGAAATCTAAGGGCCCATCTGGCGAAGTGGGAAACTGACTAGGTACTGAGTGATAATAATCCGGTATTAATGCTAGGCCATCAAGGCCATGGTGAATAACCGGCAGAGTTCATGAATCTTTAGGGGCTGGTTGTATTTGTTGTTCTTGCAGGGTGTGGACGATTGGGAATCATGACCGTCTGTAGTTCTGTACCATGTCGAATGGATGCCCGGTTAACTTCAGGGGTGCAACGATGAACCCCTGGCTCCTGCCGAATCGGTTCGCTCACGCCTTCCAAGCTCCCAGCTCGCTTCCCATTGAGGTTGCGTGGATCACCCGGACATGTACCACCAATGTGGAAAGCACAAACGTGACTTCAGGTGGTTGAAAGTCCCCGACACATACAAGGCTTTCACATCCTCGGGGTGTGATTTCTCGAGATCGTAGACAGGTTTCATAGACTCCAAGATCCGTCCGCTCCGCCCAATACCTATCCTTATCATCCCTCTCATGACACATCAAAGTAGGCTCTCAGGGGAGAACCGAACATTCCAAGACGAGTCGACACCAAAGAAAGAAAAAGAAAAAAGGAACGAATACTCCTCAGGTGGTCCACTTCATCCACTTAGTCCACAAGCATCGTGTCGTCACCGTCGAAGGCTGATCCTCGAGGTTCCAGCGGCACACCCCGGCCCCTCCCCGCAAGGAGCTCCCTCCGCACCTCCGGTCCGATCGCGCTGTGCCCATGCGTCAGGAGGAGATCCAGTAGCAGCTCGCGCTGCTCCTCGGTGATCTGGTCCCTGTAGTGCTGCGCGAAAGATAGAAGGCACTTGTGCCAGATGACGGGGAGGGAGACTGAGCTCATTGACGACTCATCCTTGCCCAATCTGCCGACGTCTTCTTCCCTGACAGAGGCCGGGTCCGCATTACGGAAACGGAGGACTAGGATTTGTGTCAATCTCGAGACATACGTCCTGGAGGCCAATCTCGTCACGTTCAGGGCAGGAAATTCGCGAGGGAAAACGAAGAAGGGTGATGGAAACTCACAATGGAATACCAAAGCGTCTATGCACTGATAAGGCAGTGCATACTTCTTCTCAAGCAGGCACCGCAGGAGAACGTTGGTCGCGCCGCCACCTTCCGTTCCCTGAGATGCCTCCTGCGCTGCGATGTCGCATAGGCCCTTGATGGCGGCGGCAGAATGCAGCACAGGAACCGATACCCTCGTGAGAACCGCGGCCACGATGGCGGCCTCGCGGAGTGTGCAGCCACCAGAAACCAGGGGGAAGAGAAACCCCTTAAACCAGGCCGCGGGGCGGTAAAGGCCCTTCTTTAGCGCGTTGAAGATGTGCACATTCAGCTTCTTGTGCTCGAACACATCCGTCTTGAAGGCGTCCAGGACGACAAGTTCCATGAAGCGCTGGGCGACGGCAGGCTTCGCCGAGGAGAATACCTTGGTCGCCGCGAAGATGGCGTTGGGCGTCCACAGGTGAGGGCTCGTCACCTCGAGTATGTCCTCCCACTGGGGAATGGTTGGGAGGACCTGTCATGTTCAGGGGTTGGTTAGGCGTCGCCTCATGGTCCAACGTGGGTGGACTCGATCCAACTCACCTTGAAGGGCTTAGGTAGCTTGCCAGACTTGTCTAGGAGAGGTCAGTAAAGCTGAGGGCCTCGTCCGCTAAGAGGTGATCCACGTACATCTTGAGAGCATCCCGCCCACACTGCGTGCTGTTAGCAGGAATCCTCCCAAATGTTCCTGCCACGCTTCTGGCTCTCTGGCTCTCTGGCTCTTTGCCCTGCGGAACAACTTACATTGTATAAACTTCCACAACTTTTGGTGACAGCTCCTGCACGTCTTCGTCAACCGCCAATACATGCAATTTCCTGGCGTCCATGACCTCCTTCTCCTGAATCTTGGCCATGATGATGTCCGCCAGGTTTGTCGGTGCCTCTTCCTCCACTTCCTGGCTCCCACCCCAACCGAGCTTCAACAACGGATCATCATCTACGCCCTTAGTCATGAATTTATTGAAAGTGTCCAAGTCATCGGGATCGACCTCAATCTCCTCAACCTCCTCGTCTGTGCCCCAGCCTTCCTCATCCGGGAAGTCTTCCTCATGCTTTTCCTCCTCGCCGAACCTGGAGTCGAAACCGAAGGCATCGTGTGTTGTCTCCGGGGTGGGGTTCTCCTGGCTTTCTTCCTCAAGGAGCTCGCGCCCGAGCGCGAGGATCTGCTTCGAAGCTCTGCTATCTACATAGTCCTCGTTGCTGGTAGGCTCCGTGTGTTTCCTCTTGGGCGCCTTTTGTCGCAGAAGACCTGTTGCTAGGAGGTCATCCTCGAGGGGGTTGTGTCGGCGAGATCGTGAGGTCGGAGTTGTGGCTTTGGGCATCTTGAATATCGGTCAATTGGCGCTTCTCGGTATGTTTGTCGCTTATGGGTTTGCCATGAAGACACCTCTTGAGTAGAAGTTTGCGTTCATGGTGAGGGGCTTCGATGAGAAGGATTTTTGGTGCGATAAGATAACTGATAAAAATTTCTTTTTGCCCATGCCAATAAGCCCCGCCATCGTTATCTGGGTTAGGTTTGCACGAGGTCGGAGTACCACAGCTAGAACCTGAACTAAGCAACATCGAGATTGGAAGTCATTCCAGATTCGAGTCCATAAATAAATTTGTGTTGCGAAGATAAAAATGACAAAAGAACTTGAAGAGGTAACTAGGTGCGTGAGTCCGCTTCCGCTGGCCCACGATACTAATCAGTTCATATAGCTCGTAGGGTTCATCGCCCACCCAAACCCGCAGATTCGCCAGCTTGCGGTCGAGCACCTGGTCCCATATACCACATCCCAGCCGAGCTTGTTCAAGGTGGAAAAGCTCCAGCCGGTGCAAAACTTGAAGATCTTAGTCCGCGACCACCCTGTCAGTGAAGCAGAATACAAACCTCCGAGGTTTTGACAATAAAGCGCTGACCAGCCGGTCCAGAAAATTGCGGAGCATGTTATCACCATTCTCATTAATCTCGCTGCCGATCACGATGTCCTCCAGGATTTGGCCTCGGACGAGCAATTCGTCCAGACAGTCTTTGCGCGGGTGGTGGTATGCGCTTCCTCTTGTATTTGGATGGGACCTAAAGCCTTCGGAAATTCATGAGACTAACCAACAAACAAACGTCTTCCTAAAACCATCAGAGCCCTTCTGAACCCAACGCAAATCAACTATCAATGCTCCTCGCAAACTTGGCCAAATCCGATGCGTTCACCGGCATCCTTTCCCGAAAACAGAACCCGCCTGAACCTTTGAGATCCGACGAACTGGTGATTAACCAGCTCCTCGACCTCTTTGTGAAGGGCTCGGACGGCTCCTATAACAAGGATGCCAATTATGACTACCTTGCCTACCTGTTTGCCGACCTGGCCAAGCATGCGGACGTGCGCCAGTACTTCGTGAAGAAGCAAAGTTACGACGACGTGGTGCCCCTGGCGAAGCTGAGGGTCTTCACGGAGCACAAGTCTGACGTGAGAAGGCGAGGGGTGGCGAGCACAATCAAGAATGTCGCCTTCGACATCCCCTCCCACTCAGCATTCCTGGCCGAGGATGAGATCAACGTTTTGCCTTATATCCTCCAGCCGATTATGGGCAACGAGACGTACGACGAGGAGGAGGCGCTGGAGATGCTGCCAGACCTGCAGTTCCTGCCCCCGGAGAAGAAGCGCGATTCAGACCACAGCATCATCAAGACACACGTAGAGACGCTGACCCTGTTGACGACGACGAGGGAAGGGAGGGATCTCATGCGAGAGGTGAAGGTATACCCTATCATCCGTGAGACGCACCTCCGAGTCCCCGACGAGGGAGTGCAGGAGGCATGTGAACGATTGGTACAGGTGCTGATGAGGGATGAGGCTGAGGATCCGGGAGAGATAGATGACGACGATAGGATAGTGGAAGTTGATTATTAGAGGATCAAGGGATGCCACTTGATTTTATTTAAGCTAAATATTAGCTAAAAGCTTTGCTCGTGTGTCGCCGTACTTTGCCCTCCTCATCGTGGTTAAGATCTACCAGAGAGGACTAAAGATAACTACTACATACGTGCTGCCTACGTGCATGATGTCTCTTCACTTGATTTCTCTTAGCTGCGTAGGATGGCTATCTGTTTACTACTTCAGTTGCTTGGTAAACGGTGCCTATGCGCCATTGATCGTTGAGAAATGAAGGGAATACCTACCTAGGTAGCTTGCTGCCGCTTCCTACTGTGGGTCTCTACTCGTGGCAAAGTTCCATTTATAGGGCTTATGTGGACTCTGGTCACCAATAACATCTCAACAGGGCGTATGGTTTAGTGGTATAACATTCCCTTAGCATGTGGAAAGTTTCAATACATCTTCCTGGCTGGGAAAGGTCCGGCGTTCGATTCGCCGTTCGTCCATCATCGTAATATTTTTCATTTTTTCATTTTTTCCCCACAGTTTGACCCAAAATATCCCCTACACCTGCTGCATGCTGTATCTCTCATGCACCCGAACGCGCCCCTGTTGGAGGCTGGATTTTTACGGTCGGCATCGCGCGTGCCAATGACCTTGTTGTCAGGGTTCTCGGCGGCGGCGCTCTCCTGTCGTCGCCCAGCATCAAGGTTTACCCGACATCAGGATACATACAATATCAACCCACTACGAGCCATGCCAAACATAACAAATCAAAGGCTGCTTTCATGATTATACCGTTCATCATCGACCGATATACATACGGACAAGGAAGTGCAAGCCCTGCAGATGCAGCCTGGCAGTCCTCAGATGATTCCTGTCCAGATTGCCAAGGAGGTAGGCTTGCCTACAGGGCTACAGCCGTCGAGAACTGTTGGCAAGTGACTCAACAAAGCTAAAAAGGAAAGCCAGGAGACGATGCGACCTTGGACGCGATACAGCAAAGAGGACAAGGAGTGAGCGCAACATCTATATTTTGATGAAGGTAAGCTGTCGGCGGAGGTGTCGGCGGCAATCTGCTCCCTAGTGGGCACACTTGAGGGGTGGTTCACGGAAAACCCTCTAGGCCGACTTTACTTCTTCAATCTCGGCGATGTCGGCGCCAGTGTCCTCGAGGTCGGAGTCCGCCTTAAGCCACCTGATCAGCCGCAAGAAGGCTGTGTGGCTGAGCCTCGAGATGAAATTGATAGTGTGTCTCGGGTGCCGGGGATTCCACCTGCCGCAGATTATCACCGCCCGGGTCGTCAACAGATTCAGCATGGGGGTGACGTCCTCCACCTGTCACGTATTTATGGAGGAGACAGACCTCCCTGACACGAATGTGTTGGCCTCGCGCCACTCTCATGTTTTTCTACTACTTCACGTACGGAATACACTGGGAAAGGGCTTCCTGGGTCTTCAGCTCGGAGCTCAACAGTCTCGGATGGAAAGCCCGTGGTGCGGTAGCTGGTATGGTGACGAATTTGGTTTGATGGACGAATTCATAGTCGTTCAGCTCACCAAAAAAAAAGGGTCAACCTGCTTGGGCTGGGACTCGATCACTGTGAGTTGCGTCCTACGGCAGGGAAGCGAGAGTCTATCTAGCTATGGTTACTGATGATACCTCCTTCTCCCTGAACCCCTTCACCGGTATCTACTAGACTAGAGATTTCATATGTTTCTATTGGCCATTCCCCTCCGTTGTCCACCTGATCTAGCCTGAAACATGCTGCCGGATCCTTGGACGAAATCTTCAAGCGCAGAAGGAAGATGCTGGTCTCAACGACTCGCTTTTGAGCCGGTGCAATCGCTGGCAAGCATTTCTTGTCGCTGAGGGGTGGAGGGTCGGGCCAGGGTCGGGGGGCAGCCAGCGGCCGAAGTTTCTGCGGTTACTGGCTTTCGTGTCTGAAGTTGACACGGAAGATGTAGCGGATCAAGGCCTCTTCTCACTCTGTAGGCTCCTGAGGGTTGCTTGCGCCTTCGGTGGACGGCTAATAGATTAGATGAATCATGGAGAAGATCTCAGCACTGCGAGATGTGCGGCACGTACGTCGGAATACAACGCCCTTTCACGAACCAGACATCAAACCATCACTTTCTCACCTCACAATCAAAGCAGTACCTACCTAGGTACTTATAAAGTGCCGTGATCAAATTTGGACCAAAACATGGATTACCTACCCTACGTAGGCTATACATAGACTACGTACGCATCTCAACACCTGCTTAGTTGAGAATTGCATCTCGCTACGGAGTGGACACCAATCTACAAAGCTTCAGGCTGTCATGTGATGAAAATTGCTTAGGGATCTGCGGCTGAGGCAGAAACCCCTAAGAAAGAGTATACGCTAGTCTAGTACTCACAAACTCACCAGGCACAGAAAAGCGAGCAAGCAACATTCCATCTACTTCAAGTCGGCTCTCTATCTCAACGACAGAAAACAAGTCTCAAGAGCCCGGAATGCTACACATAAGAGAGAAGATTCAGCACTGGATGACACTAGGCAAGTCTCCGGGGCCCGAAGACGCAAGGACAGGGTCGCCGGTTGAAAGAGACACGGCCCCCTCTGCTACCCCAGACGACGATGGCCGAGATCAAGTTCCCACGTGGCACCCTTTCAAATCTCCGATCACGTCGGCTTGGTATGTGTCCGTGCCACCTGGGGAGTGGCGCCTCACGAGGATCCTTGAGGGCGTCCGGCCGGAGGCAATGGAGGATAAGTGGCTCGTATACACCGAAGCACCAGACCACAAGGGGCTAGCACAGATGCACCTGATTCGCAGCTGGACGAGCAACCCGGTGGCTCAGGTCACGGTCGAGATACCGCTGGATAGGGACGGGTTGCCGGTGCTCGATGAGGGGGCTAGGTTCAGCAGTATTGTCTGGGAGTGCGTCTGTTCCTGCACCCTGTGGCGACATACGGCACACTACCCTCGCCAATTCCTTCCTTCCCTTCGTCCATTTCCCCCTGTCACAGATTCTTTGGCTCAGGGGAACGTCGCTAACTCCGCACGGACGTGTGAAAAACAGGTCGAGTGAGGAGAGAGTTAAAGATCAGACCGAACAGGGCGCCAAAAGCATGGTTCTCGAGGTTTGCCGTCGGCTTCTCGGGGTTGGGTTGAACACTGGTGGTGATGAGGCTTCAACCGCTGCAGGTCAGGAGTAACAGCAGCGTGGTGGGCAGGAGCTTCTGCTCCTACATAGTATATCCGAATGTGATCAAGATGCACTCTTCCGCAGGAGACCGGCGAGACCGGCCGGATGGGGCGAGCAGTTTGCCGAAAGAAGGCAGCGGAGAGGTGCCCGAGTCTCCAAAAGAGCACGAGACTGGACTCACCGGAGCCCCAGCACGGGCCACGCACGTTGCAGTGACGCCTCGATCTAGAAAGCTATTCATCAAGATCGCACCCTCCGCATCTAAGTGTGGTACGTAGTGACGGTATCGGACAGCAACGTGCAGTAGCAAGGTCGCAGCCGAAAACTGAGGGGGAAGGCGTAGTGTCACTAGTGCTGCTTCATCATCATCATTGCCGCCGTGGTCGTAGTCGTGCTTTAGCTCTGCTCTCTCCATCTTCCTTTCGTCTTTTATTGCTTGATGAGGTCTGACATACCCCAGAAATCCTACCTTGTACATATAAGTCTAGTGTATGAAGCAGGTAGCATTGCATGAGACCGCTAGGTGTGGCAGCGGATCCAGACACTTCTCCGTACACTAGCAGACTGGCAAGACTGGTAACATACTCGCTGCTCGAGAGCGCGAATGGTATGTACGGCGGTATCTTGTTGGCGGTGTGACTAGTGTGACACTGCATGCCTCGCTAGGTATGCAGGATGATTAACAAAAACGGCAAGATTGAACTCGCCCACATCCCATTTAGGTCACAGTCTCATATATTGTGGGAACTATACTGTCGATCTAAGAAGTATGAATAAGAGCAGACACAATGGAACAAGAGGTTGTATCAGATACCGTCCGTGAAAGCGTCAAAGGCGTCTTCAAGAAGGAAGAATCAAAGGCGCACATCCATCTCTGCACACAGCGGACCCAAGGAACGGAGGATAATGGTTCCCCAGCATGTCTGATAAAGTGCGAGTAAATCGGTACCGGTCAAGATGAAAGCCAAAAAATAAAATGAATGAAAAAAAATGGAACAAATGCCAGAGAATCGACGCATCCGTGACCAGAAAAAAGTTCATACTGGAATCAAACGGCAAGAGGAGAACGTATTACGAGTACGACAGAGCAGCAGACTCATCGCCGGGTAGAGGCTCTTTGATTGAGGTGCCATTCAAGCGTGTCGAGATTCATCGCCCCTGCACATGTTCCTGGGTCGAGAGTCGAGACCGTCAATCTCAGAATCAACACATCATGAATCCTCTCCGGGCAAAGTCCGGGACAAGCCATCAACACTCCCAAACCTCATTTCCACAACGTTGAAATTGAGTACTGGCTTCGACCCCACTCTCAATTCCCCGCATTGATGCTCGTCGTGGTACGGAGTACGAAGTGAGTCTTTCACGTCTCCACTGCCTTGAAGTCCTGAAGTGGGGCTCTGGACTTTGCGTCGATGAAGTTGTCACTTTGGGGATTTCAGTTCCTCCAACAGTCTAACACTAAGCAAGGTCCCGGGAAGTCGGGCAGGGCCTTCAGTCATTGAGTACCTGAGATACCTCCAGCCTTACATAGTGGTGAAAAGTTTTTTTTCTTCTTGAACCATCTATGATCCAACCATCTCCTTCCACGACCATCATCGAGACCACTCCACCAGGTCCCGCCGCGTTATGCCTCCGAGTCCAACATGGTGAAGCATCGAGGCTGCATCATGTTATGGGTGCGGTGGGTGCCGGCAGCGTGCCAAGAGATGTTAATGGGACTGCTCTAGCGCGTCAAATCCGGCCAGATCGGCTTAACCAGCTGTCTGTCCCGGTCATCGGCGCTTTTGGCTTCGAATCAGCAGAGGAGCGAACATTCGCGTGCCGTTTGTTTCTGGCGTACCTAAGTAGATCCCTGAATTTCCGGGGTCAAGCTGTCATGGATGGATTGAAGCTTAAACTGCTGACTGTTTTCCATTCTCCCCTCGGCATACACGGAGCGGGCCATGGTTACCAGTTGTTGATAGGCCGCTTACGAATCACAACCGATGCCAACTGTGGATTTTTGGAGCGCGATAGCACTAAGGGAGCTTTCAGAAAAGCAGAGAGTCTGAATGCAGCCCACAATGTGGCATTGGATCTCGCGCTTGAGCTGCAAGGGTCCTCCCGGATAAACCCAACACGTCCTAGGTTTTGTTCGTTTGACGGCTGTTACTGTTAGCAACATGCTGGTCTGCAACGGCACGGGGTACCTACTCGGGCAAGTCAGGCACCAGAAACGTCTGTTATTTTATATGCCGTACTACGTAGTATATTCCACCCGGAAGAACCCCAAATCTTACTCGATTGGGAAAGTGAGCGCCGCCCTCTACCGCCGACCCTCCCTCCTTCAGCGTATTGGGTATGTCCCTGCCAGAAGGGCGGAGATCGATATTTGATAATGGGGAAATTGAAGAGGAAAACAGGTCGACTGCCTTTTCTTAAGGGTAACACGGCGTCCAGTCGTGTCCTCTCAAGGCAGAGAGTTCCCGTTCTGGTCATCCTCCTCGCTGCCCTCCTGCTCCTCGGTTCTGTCTTGCTGCAAAGGAAGTGCAGTCTCGACGGCAAATACGACGGAAGCAGCAGTAGAAGCAACAACGGTGACAGCGGTAGCAGCAGTACCAATAGTAGCGCCAGCATCCGCTTTCTTCCCCTGAGGCTGCAGGAATTCGTACGGATGCTGTCCACGTTCCGGTTACGTCCACACTCATCGCCCGATATCTCTAGCGACGCCACAAATACGACCAAGTCCGGCACTAGCATGCTGTCTAGGTGGTTCTACTCCCTCGCCGCAGGGGTGCTCACCCTCTCAGTCGCCCAGCTCCCGCAGGCCGGCTCGGCGACCCTCCTCTTCGCGTCTTCGTATGGCGGCACCGTCACCACACTTAATTTGACCATCCCCGCCGCCGCAGCAGCAGGCAACCAGCAGGCGAAGCTGGAGGCCGTCGCTTCCACAGAGGATTGCTATCCACAGCCATCCTGGCTCACGCTTGACCACGACACCTCGACGCTGTACTGCGTCGGCGAGGGACTGACCACGCGGAATGGATCCCTGGTGTCATTCAGGACCAATCCCGACGGTTCCCTGGAGCAGTTAAATAGGGTCAACACCATCAGTGGCCCTGTGAGCTCGGTTCTGTACGGATCGGGAGGTCAGGGCCTGGCCCTCGCACATTAGTTAGTTGATCAGTCGTTTTCTCCTCACCTGCTTCTCCGCATTTCCCCTCCTTCCCTCCACCTCACCTCGTGCCGTCAATCGTCATGCATCACTCCCTAACTACCTGCATGCATGTTCCCTATTTCTTACCTACCTAATCGCCTTGCCCTCTCTCTCACTCCACACATGAGCTAGCACATGTCAGGAGTCTACAGATAGGGGACTGCACCACCCGACACTGCACCTATCCAGACACTCCGTCACATACAGATAGACACACACCCCCTAGCACGCACTACTATTGTTAGTGTGGGCGAGACCCATAGTTTTCCATGTGACATAAGAGACACGCCACGAGACAGCCGGCCTTGCGGTTGGCATGGGGGATGCAGTAGATCCCCCCCTCCTTTTGCCCAAGCAGGCAGGCGGGCAGGCGGGTCAGGCAAAGCCCCATAAACGGAGACGAGGCTCGACGTGTTTGCTGACGGGCATCCGGGTACAGCACGGGTTCCTCGATGAGCTCCTTCAACATATCCGACTTCGGCCGGCTCCAGGCCGAGACCTGGGACTTCCCCGTTGGGCCCAACCGCACGCGCCAGAACGCGCCCCACCCGCACGAGGCGGCGCTGGACCCGACGGGCAGCTTCCTCCTCGTGCCGGACCTGGGGTCGGACCTGGTTCGCGTCTTCACCGTCGGCGGTCGGGGGGCGGGGCTCGCCCTGGCCGAGGCGGAGCCCCTCGAGGCCGCGCCGGGCAGCGGGCCCCGCCACGTCGTGTTCCTGGTCAGCGAGGCTGGGAAGACGTTCATGTACCTGCTCGGCGAGATCTCCAACACGGTGACGGCCTACGAGGTCTCCTACGGGGGCGACTGTGAGGGCGGCGAGGGGACCCTGGGTTTCAAGGAGGTCTTCGTGACGGACACGCACGGGGGCAAGGAGCCGGTGCCAAGCACGGCTACCGCCGCTGAGATCCATCTATCGGTCAGTAGCCACTGGACGGGGAATCCCCGTGGTTGCGCCAGTCTTTTGAGAAGGGCCTACTTTTTCTTTACACCTTCGATACAGAATGAAACCAGCTGACCCCCCTCGAACTGGGTAGCCCGACAACCGCTTCCTCATCGTCTCCAGCCGGTACGAGAGGGCATTCAAGATACCGAACTTCGACCCAGCCAACGGCACGGCCATCAGCTCGGACACGCTCATCAACTTCTCCGTCGACCAGGCCACGGGCGCCCTCACGGCCGTGCAGACCTTCCCGGCCGGCGGCCTAACCCCGAGGCAGTTCAGCATCAACAGGGCCGGGGACCTCGTCGCCGTGGGGCTGCAGGACGACGGCCGCGTCGCCGTCATCCAGCGGGACGTGCGGACGGGCATGCTGGGGGGTTTCGTCGCCACTGCGCCGGTCGAGGTCGGGGTTACGTGCGTGCTCTTCGATGAGTAGAGTTACGTAGTCCTGGGTGGGCGGGGAGCTGATTAGACCTGTGCCCCTAGCACGCGTTGCGCTTGTTGTGTTGTGTGTAAGCAGCGTGGAAGTCATGCTAGGAGGAGGCGGCCGTATGCGGATTGCGCTAAAAATAATAATTGAAAAAAAGGCCCCTTGCACTTATCTTGTGGATGGCCTCTTTGTCCGTCCGCCGCCCTGCAGTCTGCCTTAGCCGTCCCTGGGGCGGCTGAGCTGCATGGATTGCGGACGCGCCGCTCCCTCGGCCGCCCGCCAGCTTATTACCACCTCCCCTGACCTCTCTCTCTTCTTGCTTACCTGCCACGGATTATCTGTCTACCCTAGTCATCCTTGCCTACCAGGGAACCCGGGCAAGGCCACCACCACAAACCGAAGGGACTCGAAACCCGTCCGGGGTGGCGCTGGAAGCTGGAATGGGTACAGCGAGTCCGGAACGACTTAGACAATACCACTCGGCTATATACATATCGGAGATTACACCAGATTTCTGCACATACGTAGTAGTAGTATAGGACCTTTGCCTCTTTTTTTTCGGTCCTCCTTTTTCTCTTTCGCGCAATCTCCCTCAAGCCTTGTTCATAGGCTAGCTCCAGTGTCTTGAACGGCCGTTGCCTCCCATCAGCCCTGGCAGCTCCTGGAGCGTTACACGCCCGCGCGCCGTGCTATTGGCGCTTCCATTGCAGTCCTCTCAAGGGGCGGAAAAGGCCAGCACCATTTCGTCCACTCTATCCGCACTTTTTACGGTTGAATTGGTGATACGGTATCCTGCAAGCTGTGCCCTCATGCGTACAGCAGACCATTGAGAAGTGCATGAGAAGAAACGGGGGGAGGGTGTGTCTGCGTGTGGTTGTATGCCATGGTTTCGCCGACCTTGTGGATACTACGGAGTAGTAGTAAGATCAGGGGGACTGGCAGTTCGAGCCGAATCTTGCGGCATGCATGCAACTCGCAGGTAGAGAGGGACTGTGGAAGAGCGTTGATGAGGGGTTGAGATGTGGATAAGGCTGCGACTCGAGAACCAGATTGTTGTAGACTTTGGTAGATCCAACATCCTATCTTGCTTGGCGAGGGTGTGGTCGAGCAAAAGTGAGCCAGCCTGCGTTCCGTAGTTTGAAACAGGTGGCCTCGTACATACGATAGCAACCCTACTGCATAGTAGGTGAGGATGCTAATACGTAGTACACACTAGTGCAGAAAAAAGAAGAAGAAGAAGCAAATCCTTCTTCTCTTGGAAGAGAATGCGAAAAGGGGGGAAGGGTTTGATGATGTGGCCGAGCTTGTAGTTTATCGAACCTGATTCTTTCTCTCGTCTTTTGCTTCCCTAGATGTAAATGTAACCAGCAAACACAGCGACAGGGGAGACTTTCTTACCGACGAGAATGGATTAGAGCTAACAGGCATGTAGGGGCCTACATAGGCGCCCAGCGGCTGGAGCTTCTCCATAGTAGTAGTGTTAGAGAAGCTTGTTGAAGCTGCGACTCGGCAATTCTACATTAGCATCCTATCGTCGTAATATTAGATTCTTAGTCGCAGCACCAACTTTTGAGATTTATAGGTAGCTCCTCAGGCTCTGCAAAGCGAGCTCCCGATGGTCGTCCATCGTTCGACCATCGTGGATCATCTAGGGGGGAATCTATGATCTAGTCAGTTTGCCCAGCAACTACTACACGGGGATGTCAAACCAAGCCCTGGTGTTGTGTGGTTGTTGCTGCGGAAAGAGGGGGTGATCGCATCCAGGGGAGGAAGCAAAGAATTGACAAGGAAAAAAAGGACCTTGAAAATATTACAAGGGACCCAAAGTACTACGTAAGTACGCACTACGGTTGTCACTTTTGTACGGAGCATGCCACAGGATCCGAGAAAGAGCTATCAACATTCCAAATTGGGAAGAGCCTCTTCTGGGTGGCGGCTGACAAGAGTCCCGCACGTGCAGGAGCTTGCTTGTGGGCACATTCGTCTAATCATATGGGTATCGCTACAGTACGGATACCCAGCTGTGGGACCTTCCGACAACCAACACTCCCAAGACTTCGGCGGCCGATGTTCCGAGGGAGGGAAAGCCCCCAAAAAGCCTGGCATGAAGTTGCCAAATAGTGTCCAGAGTCTGAGTGCGACGAGGGCTTGCCCCAGCTCTGCTTCGTGATTTGACGGTGTCCTGACCCACGAGGCCAGCCTCACCCACGCTGCTCTGTCGATTTAATATATTTTATTCTTGCTTTCTGTGGTAGATCCGCTGTAGGCCCATCACCTGTCGCACTCGGGTCGTCCAATCCCATGCTTAGGAAGGCGAACTAGATCAAGGTGGCGAGCTGGTTAGCTCAACTTAGCTGTAAAGGAGATGATGATGGATCGCAGTAAGTCGCGCGGGGTCAATCTTGCCCGGATATTGCTTCGTGACGCAAAATCTAGTAGCAACTACATATTCGCAGGCCAATGCGGCTCGTATTGCATACTGGTATGGCGCGTGCTTGGCAACGGCAGAGTTAATGAAGAGGCGCCATGGTTCGCAACTTGACAGCTTGCGACTTCTTCAATGGTGTCCTTCTTTACGGCCGTTGGTCTCTCCATCACTCGATTCAGTCGTGATAGGCGGCCGATGGGACTGGCTACAGGAACGGAGCACGGGGTTTTGATTGATGACCGGCCTCGGCCGCCCGCCCAAACGCTGTTCGCAAATGCGCCCCTGTGACTGGCCGAGCCTTACTTGATAGTTGATGCAGGCAGTGGCTTACCGTTATAATCCCACCTTCGCTCGCGAGGCCGAGTGGACTGGGGGATGCATAAGCGTTGGGTTAGTGCGAATGAGTGAATCTGAGGGAGAGAGGAGGTAATGATTGTTGATGGCGAGATGGGCTGATTACGAAAACCCAACTGTCATCCGATAATCTGGTAGCTCACGTTCGTCGCTCGGATTCTGATGTTCTGGATAGCACAGGTTGATAATGTTGGCGGATTATTTGGAGCCGAAAAAAGGCGAGCATATCTAATTTAGGTGGTACGCAGTAGATAGATACGCAGTACCCTTACGGCGTCGCATTTGCAAAAGAGCTGTGGCCCGAGCTTGGAAGCGGGATTAGCAGTCGGGGATGGAGCTGGGATGGAAGGAGGTCACACACTTGCAGGAACACATGATCCGGGGATCTGAGACCTGGACGTGGGGTTTCCCTTTCAGGAAGCGGTGCAGGGTTGCCACGTTTTCATCGTCTGCTACCTGGCAGTATTCGGCCCGGTTTGGCAGCCACCGAGTCTGTGTGGGTAGCGCACACACAGACGCGCGAGCACACACACCTACAGGGCCTAGCCACTCAGGAGGTTGCTGTCGGAATAACTGGCATTTCTTCTAGGGCGTCCGAGGTGTTGGACCTTACCTCACGCTGACAGAAGGAGAAATGAAGAACAAGAAAAACTTGGAGAATTTCACCAGAAGGCACATCCGTACGGGTAGGACCCTTTTGAACATAATCCCATTGTTTTCTACGAGCCGGCTGATACGGCGATACCTGATGCGGTTAAGCTCGCTACGGTAATATTTGCCTCATCAGCTTCCTTTCATCTTCCAGTATCTCAGACCCTCAGACGTCCAACAGAGTCGATGCGTGCCGCAGTAAGACGCAGTGCTCACGAGTGTGTTTTGCTATCGCTTCTTGTAACCAACAAGGAAGGTCAGACTTCCGAATGATATCGCCTTCATTTCGTTCCGCATCGATAGAAGACGCTCCGTGGCCGCATGACATTCGAGACACAGAGCTCTCAGCCCAAGACAGGCGGATGATGTATTAGATACCTCCCTACTTTCCCTCACTTTGTATGCATTAAACCGAAGCCGAAGGATCCCAGTCGAGTACTACCAAGGTACTTGACGCCTACCCACATCCCAGCCGTGTTCGGTAGTATCTGCAGGTACCGCGGGTTTCCCCAGGTCCTTTGGCCCTCTTGGGCTACATGTATTATCTGGTCTGCTATCAGCGGGGAGAGTCAGATGGCCGTGAAGCGTGGTGACACTGGGGGCCTCTTATTGCGTACTGCTAAAGCTTCCGTTCATTGATGATTGATCATTATCCTCTCAGCTGGCCATGCATTTCGACAAATCTCGTTGGCCATCTGGTATCAGCATCGTTGTGTCAAGAGTAAGATTGCGCAGGACTCGGCAGCTAAGGTGGCAGCGGGGTTGAGTTTATGCTAAAATCTAGCTCCAACGAGGAACGAAGAGGGCGTGTCTGACTGTCTTGAATCTGAAGCGACCATCAATTCCATCCCCGCGGATACCTTCTGGTTCTTCTGCCAGTCTGATTCTATGTGGGAGGGTTAGAGAGGCATGAGAAGGTCATAAAATTTCCGCTGAGAAGGAAGAGTTACATCGCGGCGTGCGGGACGCATAGCATCACCATCTTTCATTGGAAGACGAGCATTTGGCAGATCCATCCAGCCACTTATGACTCTATCTCCTCCTCCTCCTCCTTCCTCTCTTCCCCCCCCCTCTTTCTTCGTCCTCCCCCAGGGACCTTATTATGGGTGGTTAGCTTATAACAGACCGCATATGAAGCTTCGTGTACAGCAAGGAGCTCGATGTTGGTCACAAGCGTATCAAGGATGGGTGTTTGCTTGTGCGACGGCGATTCTCCTTTTCATCCTTTCATTTTTTCTACTCTTGATCCTTGGATCGTTGGGGACGCTTCATACACTATTTGTACGTACGTAGTACGTGATGGTCAAGGGGCCAGACAGTCTACAAGTGGGTTCCATTCACCCGGCCTTTGTCCACTGCGATTGGAAGTCAAGTTTCGAGGTAATGCAGAACAGAGGACAGGCTTGTGCTCACAAGGTTGCGGGGAAGCCGCTCTTTCTAGAAGGCTGGTATGGAATGAAAGGTTCACTTTCTCAGTCTATCGATAGACAGGCAATCCTGGGTCCTGTTTCTCGGGCTTGATATGTATACGCAGTACATACATAGTGTTTGGTCTTCTGGCGCAGCTTCAAAGAGGCGATCTATTAATACAGCCCGGCAGGTAGGGCAAATAGACGGTCTGCACGACGTAGTCCTAATATTAGATCTAGGCCAGACCACCTACTTTGGCCTTTACATTGTATCAACCTCTCACATGCAGGATGTTTAACATACCTCCCTTGCGTGCTAAGTTAGGTAGAGGCTGAGACTCACTGTGAAAATTGAGGCTTTCTAGCAATATGTCTCAAGTCTCAGCGGTTTCCAGGTTGTTGAGGAGCCTCAGATCTGGCTCCTATTGTCCCAACAGTCCTAGTCTCTGTCTGTCCGGTACGCGCTGACTCGGAGTCTGGGGTATACTATAGACCCTGCGGGCGCTCGTCTGGCCCATGGGATGGTGTTCCTCGTGGAGCCGTTACGTCTTGGACTGGCAGTGGCAGTTGGCACTACTAAGCGAGGATGCGAGAAAACGGGGGCCAGCATTTAGTAGCATTGTCACATTCTGCTTTGTAGTCCCAGCCCTCACCCAAACGATACCATATCAAGCTCCAATGCATATGGTGCTTGCAGTGAAATGATGACTCCCGTTGTTCATTGAAGCTACATGCGTATTGGGTATTGCCTGCTTTCAAAGTTTCAGTTGATGACTTTAAGTCCATGCCTCGACCAAGCATGAGGCCTTGCCAATGCCGTCTCTGTTACGGAAGGCACTGTACCTTTTCAGCGGACTTGAAGGGCTAGGTTAGGGGAGACGAGGGGCAACGCGTGCAGTCTTGGTAGGGCAGGTAGGTTAGGTAGGTAGGTAGCGGACATTGGAGGGATCATGGGGCTTTCACAGGCCCATCGTCCACTATCCGGTGCCGCCCGCTTGTGCTAGAACCATGCACTGATCACTCGCAACTGACCCCTGCCTTTGGCTACCGCCAGGTTACAGAGGCTAGCGACCAAGATGGCAGGCTTTGGACCCCATCAATCATTCCAAGCTTCCCAAAACCCACCATTCCACACCTCCAGGATGAAGGGTTTTTTTTTCATTTTAATTAGTCTACCTAGAGTCAACCAGCCTTCATGGGCGAGTGGCTCCCCATCAACAGGGTCCTGAAGCCACATCCTTGCGGGAGGTCCCTAGTAAGTCTGGCGCACCCCTCACCGGGTGGGGTTCGGTAAGGAAAGGTGTTGTGAGGGTACGCAACCAAATCAGCAAGAATAAGAAGGCTTGGAAGGGAACGCCGTACTTAGCTACGTAGTATGTACCATAGTACATGTACCTCAGATCTCAAGAGGCTCCATTTCACGGGAACTGAGGTGAATGGGGTGATTGGGGTACTTCGGGGCGTACCCCAGATGGTGGATGTTACCGCTCTTGGGGTTGTGGATGAACAGATGAGGTTTGGTATCTCACTACCCGGAAGTGCTACGTGCTGCAAGTGTTGCAAGTATACCTGCTAGGTAGGGATCTGCTGCTGATCGGATGCGTGTAATGTACTTCCACCTGTACCTACCGAACATACCTAGACTCCTTGCTCTTATCCGTACTTTCACTACAAGTCGACCATCCATGGCTACCAGCCCAAAATGAGATCCTCCGCCGGATGGGATTCCTTCTCCAGAGACTCCAGTCCAAGAAAGGCTCCATCTCGTAGCTCTATTGCCTCTTTGCCTCTTAAATGCCGCCCCACCGCTGCTTGCAGAAGCCTCGCAGCTCGTCCTTTTTCTCTGTCGTGACTGCTACTTCCAATTTCCATCCAACAACTTTGATCTCTCATTGAAGCGTCTCAAGCGTCTCAAGCCTCGCCATCGGGTTATGGCTCCATGCTGCTATCCTTGGATACATGCCAAACCTCGCTCTCATTGGCGCCCGACTATGTGAAACCGCCATCCGATCTCTCTCTCCTGACACATGCGCGGTGTAAGATATCGATAGGTCGATATTCATCCTTATTATCCTGTTCTCCCGCGAGCTGCAACCTACCACAGGCTCCTGAACGCGTCTTTTTCTTTTCTTTTTTTTTCTGTCTGATTATTTTTCGTCTGGTCTCAGGTTCTATTGGCGGCTGGTACTTTTACTTGGTCCAGGCGTTGTGATACGGACCTTGAACTTGCAGGACGGGGCGACTTAGAGACAGACACGCCAAATATTTTCAGCCTTGATCCGCCCTGCAGCTTGTTGCTTGTAAGCGAAAAGCAAGCAGCAAGTGCGCAGACAGGCGAATACGACCCCACACACGCCATGTCGCCGTCGTCGACTGGAGACTCACCGCCCTCGATAATAAACGGGCAGGCTACGGTTGCTGCGGTCGCTACGGCAAGGCCATACCCGCTGCCGACTCGTGACGGCTTTGGTATCGAGATACCGTCATCGCAGCTCATCGCAACCAACGCGGCCAACTCGTTGAAGTCGCCAACGTCAATCAAGTCACAGCGCACCCCGAGCTTCAGTCGCGAGGGGATTCTGGGGTCCGCCCAGAAGGCCCGAAACCTCTCTCAGTCCTCAGAAAACAGGCCGCTCGAGACCAACGGGTTTCATAAAGTTATGTCGAGCGATGAGGGCTCAAACCCGCTTAAGAGGAGGAACACCGATGCAGGGGTTGATTATCCAAGAAGGCGCGCCACGATTGCTGTATGTTGCATACTTCCTTTTTGGCTTTTTTCTTCTCTTTTATTTTTCCTAGTTTTGTTGTCTCTTCTCTTCTCGCATGTGGGGCATGTGAGCGCTAACAAATAATCTGCTTTCCCCCCTTACCCAATATAGTGTGAGGTATGCCGGTCACGGAAGTCACGATGCGATGGAACGAAGCCCAAGTGCAAGCTCTGCCTGGAGCTAGGGGCGGAATGCATCTATCGCGAGCCGGGCATCAAGCTCGATGCTGGCGACAAGCTCATTCTGGAGCGGCTCAACCGCATTGAGAACTTGCTCCAAATGAGCTTGACGGGGAACGGGATGCCCAACCCGCTTGCAAGCGTGGCCAACGGGCTCGGGCTAGGGAACGACTCACCCAACATGGCCAACGGCACGGGGCTCAACGGGGATGCGCTGCTGGGGGCGGCGGGCGGCAACTTCGTTTCCATAATTCCCAGTGGCGGCCTGGGCACATGGACGAGCGGGTCCAACAACATATCGACCATGCCCAAGGTGCACACCAGCGCGGCCTTGCACCTTCTCCAGTGGCCTCTGATCCGGGACCTGGTCTCGCGGCCTTACGACCCCCAGATCCTGCTCCAGCTGGAGATGGCCCGTGAGCCGCTTCACTCGCTTACAAAGACCCCTTGCGTCGACCTGTCCAACACGACGGCCTACATCGAGGCCTACTTCGACCGCGTCAATATCTGGTACGCCTGCGTAAACCCTTACACTTGGAGAAGCCACTATCGGATCGCCCTGTCAAACGGGTTCAGGGAAGGCCCGGAAAGCTGCATTGTGCTGCTTGTGCTGTCACTGGGGCAGGCGAGCTTGAGAGGGAGCATCTCGCGGATCGTCCCGCACGAGGACCCGCCTGGACTGCAATATTTCACCGCGGCCTGGGCTCTGCTTCCCGGCATGATGACTTCCAACAGCGTGCTGGCCGCCCAGTGCCACCTACTCGCGGCGGCCTACCTCTTCTACTTGGTGCGGCCGCTGGAGGCCTGGAACCTGCTGTGCACCACGAGCACGAAGCTGCAGCTCCTGCTGATGGCGCCCAGCCGGGTACCCGCCGATCAGAGGGAGCTCATGGAGCGCATATACTGGAACTCTCTCCTGTTTGAGAGCGACCTGCTGGCTGAGCTCGACCTGCCGCACTCAGGGGTGGTGCAGTTCGAGGAGAACGTGGGTCTGCCCGGCGGTTTCGAGGGCGACGAGCAAGAGGCCGTGGGGAGGGACGACCTGTGGTACTTCCTGGCCGAGATCGCGCTTCGCCGGCTGCTCAACCGTGTTAGCCAACTGATCTACTCCAAGGACTCGATGGCCTCGACGACCAGCCTGGAGCCCGTGGTGGCGGAGCTAGACTTCCAGCTGACGCAGTGGTATGAGAGTCTGCCCTTGCCGCTGCAGTTCCCCTTCACGCGGACGATGCTCCCAGACCCGGTGCAGACGGTTCTTCGGCTACGTTTCTTCGCCTGCCGGACCATCATCTACCGCCCGTACATCCTGGCGGTGTTGGACAACGAACAGGCGGTGCTGGACCCCGCAGTGCGGGACAGCTGCCACAAGTGCCTGGAGGCTTCGGTCCGGCAATTGGAGCATATCATTGCACAGTAAGTCCACCTATCTTTCATGTTCCATTCTCCCAAGTCCCCCACATTGCTTTCAGATTGTTGTCGCACTGCGTTTTGTGTATTTGCCCCTGGAACGCGACGGAGCTGCAGAGCTTGAGAGCTGGAGCACTGGGTGTGGGCGGCATCCGTCACCTTGATGCAGTCGGTGGATTGCCGAATGCACCCAAATCCCCCCCACCCCCCTCTTTACACACAGTCCTGCATCTGGAATCCATGCACACTACTTCCCTACCCGCCGTGGTACCTCGGCCACCTTCATGTGCCTCCATACGCCTACATGCCTATACATTATTCTTGCAATGCCTTCCATTCTTCAATGAACCCCAATCAATCTAACGAATTCGCCGCAGTCACGCCGGGCATATGCCATACCTCTGGCAGGGCGCCCTCTCCATCGTGTCGCAGACCCTCCTGGTCATGGGTGCGACCATGTCGCCGTCGCTGTCCAGCATCCTGATGACACTTGTGCCTCACCGCGAGACGCTCGACCAGATGTTCAACGACGTTGTCATGGAGATCGAACGCTACGCTGTGCTGGCGCCAAGCCTGAGTTTGGGGGCGGAGATCCTTAAGGAAGCCGAGGTGCGGAGGCGGGCTTTCCTAATGGCCGGCTGAAAAGGGCCTGGTGCTGGTGATGCCTGAGAGCTACCTGCCTCGCAGTTACCCGTTCCGACTGGCTCGGCTCTCCAGCCATACCAAATCGTTCAACCCCGTCCAAGCCATCCAAGCCATTCGAGTCCTCGCCGGCTGCCCACGTTACCCTTTTCTCCCGATAAACGCTCCAATCACCTCACAAATACGTTCTATCTCTGATGATACTACAACTCATCTCGGAATTCCCGAGTGACAGCCTGGCCAAAGGCTATATTTCGCTCACTCATACGTGATGGTGGCCGCCGGGTGCGCAGATGGCCACGCCCTCCTACAGAAGACAGATTCTCGACATCTTCCTCCGTACGCCGCCAGTCCAATGCATAGGTATGCATATGATCCAAAGAGGAAAACGACCAGTAAACTCCAAAGTCTGCCCAAGCCCCGACGGCTTCGAAGACTCGACCCGGCATTCGAGGAGTGGACGATCCGGAATTGATGACGACTGCTACTTTATTATTTCGCCTTCAGCCCCGTCGGACTTGCGAGATCCCATGGGTGGCTGAATTCGTCTTTGCAGCTCGACGTTAACGCATCGGGTTTCGAACAGATTTCGATTGCGACGGAATGGGGGGAAAACCAAGCGCACAGATGGGGTAGGGTGTGCCTGGAAGAAGGCCTGCCTACGGCTTTGGACTAGCCGAACGGGTGCGGAGTACAGTGGACCTCAGACCGAGAATCTGGGGGATAGTGCATTTGAAAAGCCCTATCATTTCGCGCAATTCCCTCTCTGCCTCTCTAAGGTTACACACCTTTTACTGAAGGACTGGACGCGTGAGGTCGCTGATTGGCAGGGACTTTCGGCCAGGCGGGCCGACGTTCCTTCAACCCCTCACTGATCTCCCTCTCCCTGCCCACCACTTAATCATCAACCACAATTTTGGCTGTCAACATCACCACAGGCGGTGGCTGCGCCGCCGGTGATGAGCCCTTGGTCCTTGGAGTATTTCCGCCGACCGGGCTGACCACCTCCTCTTTTCTTCTTCTTTTTCTTTTAACACATCTTCTGACATCTGTTCGTATACGGTTACCCTTTCCCTTTCGAGCTTGAGGGCCCAAGCGAGCCGATGATCAACCGGATTTTGTGGGCGTTGGATTTAATTGCCTGTTGATTATCAAAGTGAATGGGGAAATACTCTCACGAAACGAGGCTTTTACGGATACAAGAATATTCCTAATCCGATACTCCGGCACGGTGGCTTGGTCTCATCTCGGCAGGGTTTCCGTTCAAGGCGGACAAGGGAGCAGACGATCAACAATTTGGTACCTGCCTACCTACCTACATTAGTTACCTGGAACATCTCTTGGGGGCTGAAGGGTCAGCATGTTTCCAGTTCTTGGATGACAACGGCGGCGGATGGGTGGCAGACTTGGCAGAGAGAGCCAGTCAGACTCAGTCAGATTCGGTTGACTTTTGGATCTTTTCTGTTACAGGCAATGAATGGCACAGGACAACCGTGGAGGGAAACATGAAGGGAGATTGGAACCTCACTTGAGAAAATGGATACTTCTTCTACTGGGTCAGCGCTGGAGGGGCAAGGAGGTATGTGGCGTGTGGAGTACAGAGTACTGTCCATATAGCTTGGGGATATTTGATCATGGGACTCGACTGTAATTGAGTCGACCGATGGGCGCTTCACACGTTGTGTCGTTGAAACCCCCGTCCACCAGAGCATAAATCAAAAATGAAAATATGAATGCAAACACCGCCCATTTTCTCCGTTAATTCTCATACCCCCTGAAAGAAGGCATGGAAAGTCCGGCGGGAAGTAACAACCTCGCGGGTACTTGAGGGACTGCTATTCCTCCTCACATTAACGGCCTTCTCGATTCGGGAGTTCTCAAGGGAGAGAGCCTGGGTCGGCAGGATGCAATCTTCATAGACGATGCGTTGCTGCGGCTGTATACTTTCAGGGTGGTGTGTTGATCATTTACTTGCCATGTGGTCTACACGGCTTGCTTCGGGCTTTGCGACCACGGCGTGCCCCTACAACCCACGGCGGTCTGGCTGGTCAGTCAGTCCTCGATTGCCCCTTCCTGAACGCAGCCTTGCTAGGCACCGCCCGAGATGATCCTATTTAGGCCTTACGTTGCACATTCCGTTGCCTGACCCTACGGCTGACCAACGCTGGGGACGGACAGACCAACTTACCTAGGGCACACAGATTTGCAAACTCGCAGAGCCTCTTCTCAGGCGCCCCTCGCAAGGCTACGGAGGCGCTAATCAAGTAGCGGGTCCATCTACGGCCATCCAAGCGAAGAACAGTCTCTCCAAGCCGACCTCTCCATAGCCCAGGAGGCTTCTCCAGAGTTCCCGTTGGAAGCCGCACGTGGGTTACACGACTCTCTACTCGAGTGCATTCAAATAGTTGCTATTCATCTTTCGTCCAATCCGCCCGCAACCCTAGACCCTCCCGCCGGCGACGAACTAAATTCCCATGCAGCCTCAAGGTGCGTGGATGGTTGGGAAAATAAATCAGAGATTGCGGGGGGTTGCACCGAGTGCTGCGCTGGCCACTTTGGTAGAGTAATAAGGGGCCTTGGACCCCCATCCCCTGGAGTTTACATTATGTGCCTAGGCTGCTGCTGGCCTATGAGCAATGGGGGAGTGCCCTCCCTCTGTTGGCTTTTCTGCCTCAGACGGAGTACACACCTACCTAGATACCTACCAAAGGAGCTAGATAGTGAGGCTTACCAAGGCGACTTTTGCTTTCGATCCAGAGCTTGCCAGGAGATCCACGGCAGATTCTGGGGTCCTTATTTTGTTGCTAATAATAAGCTTGAGAAAGTCAAATGCCATCGGCTCTGTCCGTCTTCTGACTAGATTCGAGCCTACTGTGATACCGTCGAGTCCCTCGCCTCGGCTGAATGGACCCGGAGCTCTGGGATTTTATGGGATGTGCATGTGGTAACCCTTGAGAGTAGTGATCCTCGATGCAATTTTTCGACCATGGACTTTCCTGCTCAGGCGCTACTCCGCCAAGCTGGGCAAGTGATAGCTATGTAACAATGAGATGTGAAGGAGGGAAGATCGTACAACTGCCGCAAAGGGCTGTGCTCTTGCGGATACGATGTTACGAATCTTTTCCTCTGGGAGGAGTCTAACATCAAGATTGGGACCCCGGCCCAGAGTCAGGCCTCAAGATTGCTGGGAAATTGCTTGCTGGTTGTAGTTGTGAAAGAGCGACGCTTCCGGTGATCCACAGCCCCCAACGCCTACTGAACATCGCGCCCTCTTGCCCCTGACATGTGCGTCGCTTGTGCAACTGTTGGTGATTCGTTGGTGCTCTTTAGGACTGTAACAGAGATTAGGCTGGCGCGGCTAGCTGCCGCTTGTCTTGGTCTGGGTTACGTATAACCTTTTTCTGGGGGTGTGTCTCTCTCACTATCTGGCTAGGACCCATTGAAATTGAACGTCCATTGCGGGACAGTTGTGGGATGGTCGGACATCTCGATTGGAGGACACGCCCGAACAGGCCTTACTCTAGGACGGAAAAAATACCATCAGCTTTTGCAGCGCTCTTACTTTTTATCCGGGAGTCCTCGTCAGGGTTCGATGCTCTCCTGGTGCGGGCTGAACAAGGGATAGGCTAGGAGCGGCTCTGCTGTTGCTTGCCCTGCTGTCTCTTGCCGATTTCAACCCGTTTGCTTCTCAACACTTCCGTCGGCAGCTGGTGGCCCCTGGGCCAATCATTGAGTGAACAGGAGTCCAGTGGGCTAGGTGCAATAGCAACGATGGTGATAGGTGGTGGCTTAGGTAGCAGACTATTCCATCCGCTTCTACACCAAATTCTTCCTCTCTTTTCTAGAGCAGCGGGAGAAATGACACGGGAGATCGTCGCTGAAATTGCCCCGGTCCCGGCTCTGGGGCATTGGGGATTGGTGGGGCTCTGGGCCGCCTGCGGGTGGAGATCACGGATTGGCCTGTCAGGCTGACACGGGAACTAACCCCCCGGTTCGGTTGTCGGAGAAGAGTTGATGGCTCATGAGGCCATCCGCGATTCACGGAAGAGAAATGCTGTGGTTCCTGGAAAGATGGTGGTGCCCCCCATCGCAACTGGTGCGGGCTGCGAAGAACCTTGAACCCAGCACGCACCTCGTGTCCCATGGGTGTCCGTTCTTCTCACTGCCGCGTGGTCGTCGCGATATCGGACGAACAAGTCGAGTAGGGCCAAAGCTAGGCTAACGCGGGGTACGCGATTCGATTGATTTCATGTCGATTGAGATTTGGACAGAAGGGAGGAAGCACTTGCTGCGGAATTGTTGGCCAACTGATGGAGTTATGTCCAGCTGGCTGAATTGGCTGATCCAACAGGGCAATCCATGACAATGAGCAAATTGACTGCAGGAATCGCGTGGGGGATTGGCTTCACATCATGATGGGTGGTGTCGCAAGTGGTCGCAGACGTGCATGCCCCTCACAGTCCCTGGTTTTTCTAATTTCCTCCTCTCCTTCCTCATCTGCTTTCACCTCAAGCAATCAATCCCCGAGCAATCAATCACCCATCAATCTCAAGCAGCCCGCATCCGCACAAGAGAGGGAGAGAGAGAGAGAGAGCAAGGGGAAAATGAGCCGTTGTAAGCCCAGAGTTGTAGAGGTGTCAGCTCAGCTGCACCGTCCTCCGACACCCACTGGCGACGCAGAAAATGAGAAAGAGCGGGAGGGTGTCAGCAATAACGGAAGAGAGAAAAAACCGCAGTCCAGACAGTATGATCAATTGATCAACTCAGCAGTTCACTTGGGTACAATGCAATCCACTCAATCGTCGTGAATTGACCTGCCGCAACCTAACACCCTGAAGTCTCTCTCTTTTTGCTCTACCTGCCAACCAAGACATCTATCTACGGATAGGTGGTTTGTTTGGAGCCAATCAAACTCGCAGTGCCCCAGGACGGGAACTGTTATCCAGTCTTCAACAAGTCTTGTCCACTCGCTACTGAAGAGAGTGGCCTTGCTTTTTCGCCCCCCTCCCCCCATGCCTCGTTGCTCCTTGTATGCTTGTCTAGCTCGGATCTAGCTCGAGTGCTTGACAGGTCTCGCCCGACCGGCAAGCCCAAGCCACCAGAGACGGCCGCCCCATTCAGCAGGACTTGACGGTGCCGCAGCACCATCTGTGTCCACCCCCTTGCCTTGTCTTGCCTTGTCCCGGTGTATGCCTGGTAGCATAATCGTCCTGTTTGCCCTGCTTCGCTTGCTCTTCGTTTTTTCCCCTCCTTTGTATTTGTTTTTCCCCCGCCCTGCTTGCCCTGCTTGCTTCACCCCGACGTGGTTGTGGTTGCAGGATTTTTGTTTTCTAGGGCGTGCGAGATTGCCGACGTGCTGCTTCGCTGCATTGCTGCATGGTCGGATCATGCAATAGAAGTGCAGCGAGTCCAATCAGAGGCGAGTGCTCATGCAGAGCCAGCCCGAGACAGCACAGGTCTGGCCACTCAGGCACGTCCAGCTGTCAAACGCCCGACCCCATCCGACTGCTGGTTGCGGACCCGCAACACTGCAGCTTGCACTCCAGAGTGCAGAGTGTGTGGTCTTGCCTGCCTCTGTCCCCATTCCTTCTCTCGCACCAAACCTGGGAAGCCTGGCAGACCGGGCGATTCCTGCCCTCTCGTATGTCCGCAACCCACCCAGGGCTGACAGAGGGAAAGCTAGAGGGAACGAATGGCAAAGCAGGACGCAGAAGATGGTGTCAGGAGCTCTCGGCGGAGGCGAGAGAGCGACCATAATGGACGACGAAAGAACGAGATCATGGGACCTATGGAGCCTCTAGCACCACTCAAGACCATCGAACAGTCCATCGAACCCCCCATCGAGCCCTTGATGGAGCCCTCCGTGGAGTTCGGCAGGCAGCCGAGCTCGCTCAGCATCGCCAGTGAGCACAACAGGCGAGAAAAGCGAACCAATAAGGGACGAAGGGAACCCAGAGAATCCAGAGAATCCAGAGAATCCAGAGAACCCAAGGAGCCCAGGGAACACAGAGACAGTACGGACAGAGACCGCAGAGACCGTAGAGAGCACCGGGAGCGCAGCAGAAGAGACCACACCCCGACCTCGTCCTCCCCACTCCGTCGTCAAATTGATTGGGTAAAGACGGACGATCCAGCCCTCGATTCGCCGCCTCGTCGGAGGACTAGGGAAAAGCCACAAGAAAGACCACAGGAAGACATACAAAGCCCCGAGTCGAAACCATCGTCAGGACGTCGCCATAGGAAGACCCCGTCACGGGCATCGCTGCTGTCGGCCTCTTCGACGACCATGCGTGTCCACAGCTCGCCAGTCCCAGCCCCCACCCCGATGCTGACGAGGTCGTCGACGGCCCCGCAGTCCTACCCCTATCGGCGGCCGACGAGAGACCAACCCTGGCTATACGATGACGACGTCTCCAGGTCAGACAGCCGGCGCAGCGGCTCCAACATGTACCGCTCAACGCCCGACTCGAGACGGACATCGGCCACCTCGCTGAGCGGGTCCGATGACGAGACCGACGCCACCGACTCCTCGCAGGACGAGGACGACCGGGACGGCGTTGTCCTGCCGGACAAAGAAGCACTTGCCGAGCGCCTACATCCCAAGAGAGGGCAACGGCGGTCGCTGAGGTACGGTGACGCAATACCCGAAGAGGAGGATGAGCTTCGTCCAATGCCTCGGGTCCAGTCTCCCGAGGACATAGACAGAGGTGCGGATAAGAACAGCAGCAAAAGGGACAGTTTTGACAGGGAGAGGGACAGGGAGCCGCAGAGGGAGCAGAAGGAGGATATGGACACCGGCCGGGATAGGGATAGGGATAGGGATAGGGATAGGGATAGGGAGAGGGAGAGGGAGAAGGATAGGGATATGCAAAGGGACAGGCATCGGGAAAGGGATGATAAGGATAGAAAGCGACGGTCGCCATCACGCCAGTCTACTGACAGGTACGAAGACCGTCATGTCTCGCGTAGAAGTCCCCGGAAGGGGCCGAATGTCGATGAAGACGGTAGACCGTTGTCGTCGTCCAAAAGGTATGGAGCACCCATCAATTTGTTTACCCAACCCATCCTACCTCCACATGCACCAGCAATCAGCCATCACTGTCCGCTACCAGTCCTATCCGTGCCTTCAACCTCTCGTGACGCTTACGAAAAGAAAACAACCCAAAACAACGCATGGCTTGAAAAGATCTTCACGGAAACATCACGAAGCGGAAGCAACAGAAAAGCCGCCGGTGCCACTGCGGAGGGCACATACCACAGGGGGGGAGTCATCGCAGCTCACCACCTCTGGGCAAAGTGTAAGCTCGTCGAAACGCTTTTCAAGTCTTATTGAATCCCACCTCAGTTCTTCGCACATCTCGGCGTCTCGCCAGGATAAACCGGTGAAGCTGTAAGTGTCTACCTCTCCATCGCTCTCTCCGCCGCTTGGGTTAACTCGGGGCTGAAGAGCAATGAAGAGCTGACACGATACCGTCTCACCTCCGCCAACAATTTAAACAAGTGTTGAATGTGTGGCGTGTCATGGCGAGAAACGCTCTCGGAAGGCGGCAAGGCTCAAGTGCGGCCATCGCATGTGCCATTCGTGCCTCAAGCTGCATTTCGAGTTGTCTATCAAGGACCCGAATCTCATGCCGCCCAAGTGTTGCACCTCAGATGCCATCCCACTGAGACACGCTGAGAAGCTGTTTGACGAAGACTTCATGGGAGCCTGGAAGATCAAGTTTGCTGAGTACTCGATGCAGAATCCACTTTACTGCCCTGAAAAGCACTGCAACCAAAGAATCAAGTCGGACAATATTCATCAGAGAGATGGTCGGCCGTATGGCAAGTGCAGCCGCTGCAGGGTCGAGGTGTGTGCATCGTGCGGCGGCCGATGGTACGAGCCCCACGAGTGTCCCCCCGACGAGGAGACGACGCAGCTCTTGGAAGGGGGCGAGCCGGATCGCAGGGATACTCAGGACAGTCGAAACCGTCGGGATCGAACAGACAACACCGGCATGCCGGTACCATCGCCGCCCAACGTCAGCGGCAGAAGAGCGGAGGAGCGGCGCGACTCGTTAGTCAGGGACAAGAGGGATAGAAGGGACTCGAGGAACTCGAAGGATTCGAGAGATCCGAGGGACTTCCGCCCAGGGCCTGTTCTGGTCCCAGCACCGGATCCAATGCCGGCTGTTCGGTCCCGTGACTACCCTAAAGAACCAGTTAGGGACTATGCTCGGGAATATGCTCGGGACTATGCTCGGGACAATGCTCGGGACAATGCGCGAGACCATGCCGCCATGGACTATCATCGCGACCGTTCCCGTTCACACTCGCGCTCCCACTCGCGGTCGCACTCCCGGGGTCCCCGCGATGCCCACGATGCCCGCGATGCCCGCGATGCCCGCGATGCACGTGATCCACGCGACTACCGGGATCATGCTCGCGCCAGACCAGCATTCGACGCGGACGTGCTCCATCGGAAGATGGCTCCTGACCCGCGAGACGAGGCGCTCGCCCGCCGGCTGCAACCCCGCGGTGGCGAGAGGGATTTCGTTCAAGACTATGACGACCATGACGAGTTGGAGGACGAGGAAGAAGAGGAAGAGGATGACGATTACGATGGCAGCCGCCTTTCGGGTGGCGCGTACAAAGTCGGAGGCCAGCCCGGACTCGTCAGAAATGATGACTACCGCCACGGCCCGATGCACATGATGGTTCCCTCACCACTTGGGCCGCTTGGCCCGCTTGGTGGTCCACGGCAGCCAGAGAGATACCCACCAGACAGCAGACACTCGGACCCTTATCCCCTCGCCCATCCCATCCATTCGCACCCTCGGTCGATGCCAATGTCGGCACCCACTCCTCCTCCTGCTGCTCCACCTGCGCCTCCTGCTGTGCCCACCGCTCCTCTGGGAGGTCCCCAGAACCTTCACCATGGCTCACGTTCTCGGGACTATCCGGCAGCAAACAACCCCATGGCCCCTGTTGGGCTGGGCCCCAACCCGATGGCCCCGGCCCGGGCTCCGGGACCGCCGCAGCAGCCGCAACAGTACCCTCTCCCTGTGCACCTGCCATCACACTCACACTCTCACTCCCACTCCCACTCGTACCCGCCCCCTCCAGTCTACTCCCATCCCCATCCCAACCCTCACCCTCACCCTCACCCTCACCCTCCTCCCCATCACCCGCCGGCGCCCTCGCACACGCACTCGCACCCGCATGACCGTCCACGGCATCCGCATCATGACGTGCCACCCCACCTTGCTTATCCGCTCTCCCATCCTCCACCCTCAGCCCCTATCCCGCCCATCGGCCCACCAATCGTGTCGGAGCCGCACCAGGGTTCGAACTCGCCGGGCCCGATGGGACATCCAACCCAGGCGCCTGCTCCGGCACCTTCTCCTCCTCCGGCGGCGCCTGCCTTCGATAGGCCCAGCCCCGGCAGGGACTACGTGGCCGGGGTTAGCAAGGCGCGCGGGTTCCGCTCCTCTTCGCGCGACAGGCGCCTCGCCGACCGGTTCAACTCGGATATGAGGACCAGCCAGCCGTACAGGGGTCCTCCTCCCATCCCCGGTCCGCCTCAGCCCGTCTCACCACAGTACCCACTTGGGGTCTCGTCGTCGGCTTCCTCCCACCACGGCGCACAGTCTTATGGAGGAGGGGGAGGAGGAGGAGGAGGACCACCCCAGAATCCCCTCCATCACCATGCCGCCTCGGCGCCCCCCGCGGTGCCTGCCGCTCCTCCCATGCACCACGTGCCGCCCCCCCTCCACCACCAGCACACCGGCCCTCTGGGATGCGGGCCGCCCCTTTTCCACTCGTCTCCTCCCGGTCCTCCCCCGCTCCATCACCACCACCACGGCGGCGGCCTTCCCCCGCCGACCTTCCCGCCGCTCCACCACCACCACCAGCCGCTGCCGCCCATGTCAATGCCGCTCCACGTGCGTCCCTCGGCGGCGGGGCCGGGGCCCGTCATGATGCCCATGCCCCCCGCCCCGCCGCCGACCGTGCCCGCGGGGGTGCCCATCATGCGGCGGCACACGTTCGACGACGAGCAGCTGTACGGCAGCCATGGTAGCCCCAACTCGAGGCTCAGCTCCAGGTCGGCGGGGAAGGAGGCGCAGCGGCGCGGCGGCGGCAGGCAGGGTGACAGGCACGATCGCCGCCGCCACCACGATCACCACGGCTACGAGGAAGACGGCGAAGGTGGTGGCG
>PYSP01000092.1:79951-118301 GCA_003049395.1 Pseudohalonectria lignicola | reverse complement strand
GCCTCATTCTTCTTCGTTTTCAATTTCACCTCTTCTGCTACGTCTCCCAGACAGGTCGCAAGTTTGAAGCAGGTCGCATTTGAGAGGATTGATGTTAAATTGATGTTAATTCAGGTATGCCTGAGAGACTCCCCGACCATGCAGAACAATGCGCCTTTTCCTTCGTTTCCCAAAACAATGAAGCAAAATGCGCAAGATGCCATCCCCAAAGTTAACAATACCAGCCCCGATCCGCCTGAGCACCAGAGAACGAAAAAAAGGAAATCCCGCATATGCTTTGCCGATTGTCCCAGTGATCCCACCCCCCTTTTCTCCCCCCGGAAGAATAGGAGCTAACAGTATGCTAAAGCTCCATCCTAATGAGTAACCAAAGGAGAACATCACGCTAAGGCAAGTAGATAAGAGGAGCCAATGCCAAGCTCCCCCTCACCTTAGTTGTAAGCCCGCCTGGCCATCTTCCTGCCGTTGCCCAACCCCCTCCTCTGCTTGCCGAAGATCTTCTTGACCGCCTTGCCGAGCCTGGAGCCGCCCGACTTGCTGCCCTTCCTCTTGCTGCCGCCGCTGGACTTCTTGCCGCCGCTGGACCCGCCCTTCTTGGGCGGCGGGTCCTTGCTGTAGGGAGGGGGAGGGGTGACCTCGCGGCAGCGGCAGTTGTCGTGGCAGGTCGGCTCGCTGCAGTCCGGCTGCGCCGAGTTGCCCGGGCAGCTGCAGTCCTTCTTGCAGGTCGAGAGGACGGCCGGGCGGTCGCAGACCAGCCGGTTCATCCCCCAGTTCTCGTCGGCCGCGATGGCGAAGCCGCCCAGGAAGGTGGCGGCGAAGACGACCGCGGTGGAGAAGCGCATTGTTGCTTTGTTTGTTGACTGGAACTGTTTATAATGGTTGGGATGTTTGTTGGGTGGTGGGTGATGAAGCTGCTTGAACTTCGTTTGCTGGTGTTGCTGATGTTTGGATGATAGTGGTAGTGAGGATGCTGGTTGCGATGGTAGCCGCTGTTTCAGAGGAGGTGGTTGTTGTGCTGTTGCTGTTTGTGTTGATGATGAGGAAGGAAAAAAGAGACCGACTCGATAGGACTGAGCATGCCGTTATATGCACATTCCGTGCCGGCCTGACAGACATCGGCTCGACTCTCAAGTTCTCAATATCGAGCATCTCTAAGTCCGCAGTCCTGGGCGACAGTAAGGCTGGGGCCCTGCGAGGGTCCGGCCCGTAGGCTATGTTTCCAAAAACAGTAGTATCTAAGGCGTTCCTCATGTTTTCAGCCTTTCAAATGTTTATGGTTTGATGGGGAGATTACTATTGGTGTCATGGGTCCACGCGGAGTCGAGGGCTTGTGTTTCCCCAGTGGTTCGCTGCAAGGCCACCAGTGCCCCAGTGTTTAGCAGGTCAGCCTTCCTGTCAAGCCTTGGTCACCCTATTCCTGTCTCACAGGATGGACTAGTTCTACTTTCAAGCACGTTCTTTTGGAATGGTGGCTTGCAAGCTTATTCCTCTGCTATCGAGTGACCGGCTTTGAAGGATTCACTCATGGGACCCATCACGGCCCGGCAGGAGACTCCAAAATAGTGTAAGGAAGATTGGCACGGCTAGAATGGCTAGGAACCTCCATTATTGCGTATTACGGTCTGGCTGGTTCGGCTCATTTTCTGGTCTGCAAGCAGGCCGGGCTCCGTCAGGGGCTTACCAATCTTGGCTCACTGGGGAGAGGACAGCTGGGCTTGCTTGACTGACTCTGCTGATGGATCATGAGCCTCCTCCGTCTCCAATAATTTATTCCATTCAGAAGCCCAGGGACTGCTGGCTGATATCCCACAGATAATCTTTTGTTCATTGGTGTGTGAACTTCCCGTGTTGTTAGTCCGGATCCGCCGGATTAGGACGGGGGATGCTTTGTATCGAGTACGTAAGTTGCCGGAAGCCCCAGTGCCCTGTGTCACCAAGCCCCACCCACACTGGCATTCACAGCCCAAGCCACTATCCAGCCAAGGATGGCATTCTTGTGTTTCCTCATCCTCAATGTTCACCATCATTTCATCCCAGGCAGCACGGCCTTTGACCGTACGGGAGTAGGTAGACTAGAAACTCAATGAAAACCTACTACTTCTTCTCCCGTCGGGTTTGAGAGCTCGTTGGGCCCTCTGCTTTACAGAAACAATCCTATGTGTCCACGAACTACGACTCGCGCATCCCAGCATTTTGTGTGGTCCCATTCTGCATGCAGGGTGCCAAGCGGCGCCTGCTCCACGATACCCATTCTGATGGGGTTTTGTGGAGGAGGCGGCTGATCATTTTGTCGAATTGGTCAAGAGAGGGGAACCGAAGGAGGCAGAGCACCCCCAAAGCCCCTGCCGAGTCGACCGCTCCAAGGCCAGCCCAACTAGGTAGTTGTGGGCGTCCAATCAATATGAAATTACGTGCATTTCCTCCCACCAATGTCATGTCCTTCAAAAAAGCGTGTTTATTAACCGGTGAGCCGGGGTAGACTACGCCCCAATCCTCTGGGGATGAGATGCGTAGCACGTAGGTTGGATGTGCCACTTATGCGCTTCACCCTCTGACTGTCTATCGATACCGAGAAAGTAGGAAGAAAAGCGCATACAAGGCCATCATTTTCAATTTAATCCTCATCCATAAGCGCCCAAGACACGCCTGTAAGGTGTAGTCATCGTCCTTGTCTTGGAAAAATAACTTGTATCGAATCATCCGGAGTACTGTCACCAGAAATGTCCATCTGAGAACCGGAGAGAGCGGCAAAAAGGGAAAGCAAGCGGGGATTGGAAACCACTGCTGATGCTGTGTAAGCGGCCAAGGGGGGCTCAGGGTAAAACAAACATCCTTGGACACGCGACGCTTTCCGGCCGGTATATCGTGGCTCTCCACTGTGTTTCCAGACTACTACGTATACACTAGTCAGAACTCAAACAAGCGCCCCAGGAATCCCTCGACGGCTCACACCTACTCACAGCCCAAATTGAGTACTGTGACGTAGCACGTACTAGACTAGTCTACCAGATCGATCTTTCTCCCTTAGCTACTTCCCGCCCCCTCCCTCCCTCTCCTCCCTCTCCCTCTTCAACTTCAGCCTCTGCCTCGCCTCGTAGATGTCGAGCGGGCTCTGCGCCGGGTTCTGCGTCCCCGTCCTGTAGTCGACCCAGTAGGGCTCGGGTTCGCCCCGCCCGCCGGGCGGCACCGCGACCTCCTCGACGACCCACGGCGGCAGCTGGCCCTCGGAGGTGAACTCCTCCTCTGCGGGCAGGGCCGTCGTCGCCGCCGCCGCCGCCCTCGCCGCCGCGGCGCCCTCGCGACCGGCGAGGCCGCGCGCCACCCCCTCCGGGTGGATCCTGTCCTCCTCCCCGGTCTCGCCGTTCACGTAGCGCACGAGCCCCGTCTCCGGGTCCGTCCTCCGCTCCCACGGCGCGGGCACGGGGACGGCGGCGTCGTCGAGGTCCCCCACGAAGGGCGCCGAGGACGCGCCGGGCGCGACGAGCCCCGCCTCCTGCAACTGCTGGAGCTTGACCGGGTGCAGCCAGCTTGTGGTCTGCGTGGCGTGGTTCGTGTAGTAGGTGCGACCCTTGTCGTCCTTCCTGCTCGAGTAGAGGTAAGGAACGGGGAGGTCGGATGTTGGGACTGCTGTGGTGGACGCCATGTTTTGCAGATTTGGGTGTGGATGTGAGTTTGGGTATGGGTATGGCTGGGATGTAGATTGTGCCAGTTGGCCTTGGTGAGGTTGCAATTGTTTTGGGCAGGTCGGTTATCTGAGGTAATATCAGCGGGGAAATGGACGAGTCTTGAAAGGGTGAGCTTCGGATGTCGTGATGGGTGTCGAGATGAGATGTGAGTGGGAGGTGGGAACGGGAAGCCCAGCGCCCTCTTAATACGGGTACCTTTGGTGGCCTTGAACTCTTGGAAGAGGGGAAAGTGAAGGTGATGCTAGGTGATGCTAAATAAAGACATGCACAGTCCGCATTACAATCCGTACTGTGGCAGGTTTTCAGTCGCCCGTCCCTCCTCCTTGTTGCGCCCCCAGCCGTGTGAACGAACCACTCCTGCGGCTCAAAGTAGATTGAGAAAAGCTTACTGTTCTATGAAGATCAGTCCTGTGAAGGATCGAATGGATTGCGATGCTCCTTGGTTTTGATATTTACTCCATCGTGACAACAACCCAACCCGACCTACTCCGTACGCTTCACTTACAGCACCACACTTGACTGACAGCCAGGGATGGATGATCTTCGGGAACCTCAAGAGAGCAACATCCCACCCATACTCACAGAGATGTCAGGGTTCCAGGCTGACTCAGGGTCATCATCTTGGTAGACTTTCGACTTGCCAAGGGATTGATGTCCAGGTTCTATCGCAAGCCGGTCGAGTTCGAGCTATGTTGGTGACTGATGAAAACACACTGTCCGAATACGCAGCGTAGGCATCTTCATTCAGAAAGCACCTAAACATACCAGCTTTAATAGGTATTTACCTACCCTGCCCGAACTAGCCTTGAACACCATCCCTAAAGCAGCCTCCACCGTCACCCAGCCTTCGCCTCGAAGAAGCCCAGCGGCAGGCCGAGGGCGGCGCACTGCTCCCTCTCGGTGTACCCAACCATCCGGGCCGCGACCTGCAGCAGCCTGACGGACCTGTCGCCGCCCGCCTGACCCACGGGGGTCCAGGGCCCCGTCCTCTCCAGCCAGGCCAGGGTCGACCAGTAGGCCCTCGAAGCGAGGTAGGCCGCCGGCGGGTTCGGGTCCCTGTGCCACGCGAAGGCGGCCCACGAGTCGACCACGGCCCGCATGAAGGGCACATCCAGGCCGTCCCGGTCCGGCAGGCCAGCGCGCATGACGGTGCCGAAGACGACCATCTGCTCGCCCGCGTGGCACTTCATGTACTCCCCTTCCTCCGGCCCCTTCCCCGCCGGTGAGTCGCAGTGTGGTTTCGTGTAGCCCCTCGGGTTGTAGGTGCGGTTGAACTGGTAGCTGTAGACCGAGCGGAAGGAGGAGTGGCTGCCCGCCGTGTGGGCTGTCGCCTGCTCGAGGCACGTGTACAGCCCGTCCGTGGCCAGCCTGACCATGACGGCGAGCATCTGCTCCGGCGTCGGGTCCGCCGGCGTCGCGAAGGCCGGCGACCGGAGGAGCTGCTCCGCGAAGGGGCGCCACTGCGGCGGGAGGAGGCGGGCGACCAGGTCGGTCAGGTTGGAACCCGCCGGAGGGAGGTCCATGTCTATGCCCAGCTCGTCGCGGTTCGTGCCCGTCATGAAGGCCACGTCCGACGTGTAGCCGCTGCTGTTGTTCAGCGCCAGCGTGGCGGAGACGAGGTACTCCCCGTCCACCACCAGGCCGTTGGCCTGCGGGTCCGTGTTGATCAGCGTGGTGCCGTCTATAGCCCGGAGGCAGGATATCTGCTGTGCCCTGTCCCCGGACTCCAGGCAACCCGTAGCGTTCAGCAGGCGCGTCGTCACCCCGTCGTAGGCACCCTCGACCCGGCCGTAGCTCGCTGCGTTGCCGGCCTCGTTGTCCGCCAGGCCCGTCGGGCCGGACTGGCTGATAGCGGCGTAGAAGAGGCCTTCCGCCTTCGGGCTGGCCAGGAGCGCCCTGACCAGCATCGCGCCGGCGGACTCGCCGAAGATGGTGACCCTGGCAGGGTCCCCGCCGAAGGAAGCGATGTTGCGCTTCACCCACTCCAGGCCCGTGATGAGGTCGCCCAGCCCGTAGTTGCCCTTGTGCTTGCCATCGTCGAAGGCCAGCCAGCCCAGGGACGAGACCCGATAGTTGATGGAGACGACGACGACATCGCCCCTCGAGGCGAGCATGGTGCCGTCCGTGTTGGAGTTCTTCCACGACCCGGAGGTGAACCCCCCGCCGTAGATGTAGAACATTACAGGCTTCAGCTTCGGCTCGGGGGTGCTGCTGCTGCTGCTGCTGCTCGCTGACTTGGCGGGGGGCGGCGGGAGATGAGGGGTCCAGATGTTGACGAAGAGGCAATCCTCTGTACTGCCGCTCTGCACCTCGCCCACGCGCTGGAGGCAGTCCCCGACGGCGTTCAGGGCCGGGATCGGCTTGGCGAGGTCCGAGGCCGTGGGCTCGTAGAGCGTCGAGTGCTCCCACCGGGCCGGCGGCTGGGCGTAACGGACGCCGCGGAACTTCCAGACGAAGTGGTCCCTAAACCCCTGATACACCAGGCCCGAGGCTCCTACGGTCTGGTTCACCAGGAAAGGGGTCGGGTCGTTGTTGGTCTGGCTCGTCGAGACGGGTGCCGACTGGGTGCACAAGGCCGGCAGCTCGCTGGTGATGCAGTCCACCTCCTTGACCTTGCCCAGGTAGTCCATGGCGCGGCAGCGGGCATCGCCACCGGCCGAGGAACCACAACCACCTGCTTGGGACACCCAGAACAGCTGCGTCTTGGCGAAAACTCCCTGATAGATCTGGTAAGAGAGCGAGCTGTTCAGGCCGTCCGTGAAGCTGGCCGAGTCGGGATTCCAGACCGTCTCATTGAGCATGTGACAGGATACTTTGGCTGCCTGGTATCGGGCCAGCTGGTGAACCAGAACGGCAGCTGAGCCGTTCCTTGGGCTGTCTAATAAAATGGACGGGATGGAGCCTGTCAGCTCTATTTCGAAGAGACCTTCCGCCCGCCGAGGAATGCATAATTAATCATTGCCGTGCTCACTGCTCAGGTCATTGTCCGACAAGATCGTCAGGCCACCGCGATAGACCTTATTCAGAGGTACTTGGACACCGGACCCTTGGGCTGCGGCCAGGGTTGCCCACGTCGTCGCCGCGATCAGCGCAACATTGATCGCCATTTGGTCTTCCCGGAAGGTGCCCTGCAGGAGAAGAAGAGAGCGGCAGCACCAAAGCTGTCGAGGGGGTGGCGAGGGAGGTGAGGGAGCAACATGGTGACGGCTGCGAACGGGTTGGACATGCCGCAGGCTTTAAATTTCGACGGCAGTCCCCTGATGGATGGACGGAGGTCGCATACCCGGAGGAGCTAGAAATGAGTTCAGGTACGCGAAGCTTTTTGAAGCCCATTGAGGTCGCGCGTATATTGAATTATTGACTTTCCGTTGCCGTCCCGCTCGCTACCTTGGGTAGCTTTGACCATGCCCAAATTTGGCCGTCAATGGTCCGGCCGCAGTGGGGAAGTGAGTGCACTTTAGCCGGATCGGATATGCGGGCACAACTGTCATTCGAGAACTGGCCCGGGGCGTTACACCAAGGGGATCAAGTGGGAGCTTATTGAGCTGTTTCCAAGCACACGGGTCTGGGAGAGAGAAAAAAACAGCAACGAAATTATCGGGGGTTGGAGTGAGGATCAACGGTTGCTTTGTTTCTGTCTGCCACACTTGCCTGTTACCTCTTGTGCGGCTTCTCAACCATTGTGCCCCGCACCGCTCGCTTCCCCGCCACCTCCGGCCCGAGTCTCCGGCCTGGGATCTCAATCCCAGCTTGTGGCATGGAAGCCCGACGCTTCTCTACCTACCTAGTCAGCGCACAGCCACTTCTGGACGACGGCAGGCTCTGTATCTCGATTGCCCCTTTGGTCGTATGTAGTAACGTAGTATCCCGAGGCAAGCAGATGGTGTGCAGATCGGGTGGTTCGAGATCGCCCGCGACTGCGGGATACCAAGGCGTATAGAGGCTGTTGGCCCCTCGCTTGGCAGAGACTGAGCCTAGGCGCTAGGAATCATCTTTGTCTAGGACATGCATAAGACAGGTTCCGAAGCGGCAGTCGTTCTATCTATCTGTCTCGATGGTCTAGAGAAGAGAGCGCACGTGAAGCTCAGGGGTGAAAACGGATGGCACGGCGATCACGTCGTTTTGATCGATGTCAAGAGCGCTTCGGACTTGATCACTTTAAACAATGGAAACGCCTGCTATTATGCTGAGCACTGGAAAATCCCTCCCGTGACGGGCTCACCGTTGGCGAGTCGATAGGGGGAAATGCAAAACCATGGCTTCAAATTGGGAGGCGGTCATGGGTGCCTTTGCTACCTCTGCTCCTCTCTTGAGCCTGTTCGAAATGTCTTCGTGAGGACAGACCCTCTATTAGGCTAGATGAGGCCATGGATCGGGCGCCGAGTACATGCATGGGCTACAAAGCAGAGTGACCACCGCCGTGAGAGCCACGAGTCTACATTCTCAAGACCTGAAATATCCTAAACGAGGATTCCGACAGGCATAGAAAGTACAAAATATGAGCGGTCGTGGAACACCGATCTACCGCATCCCATCATCCCAACCCGCAGGTACGCTACCCCTTCACGGGGATAGTAAAGACCCAAAAAAGGGGGCGGATGAAATATTAAGTAGTACGTGTGGAGCAACCTAAAAGTCGCCACATGAGAAATATGACGAAGCTAAGACAGACGTTTCGCCAATATCAGAGACAGGGGAAGAAGCACCAAATGAGAAGCAAAGGGCAGCGATCCAGCCCTCTCCCGACCCCCTTTTCCCCCTTCCCCCTCCCCTAGTCCTATCCATCCGGTCACGATTTCACCGCTGCTGGGGGCGAGATGTTAATCGCCACCTTGTGGACGGCACCGAACCGGGGGAACTCATCGTCCGTTTTCCGGGGAGTGTATTCACGGCTGAGCACCTCGACCTCCAGGCCGGGGATGGTCTCGGCCGAGATCCGGGTCCCGTCGGGCTGGTTTCGAGGAAAGGAAAAAACCATAACTCAGTCAGTGTTCGTCGGGTCTGTAGTGTAGCAGCTCAAAACCAGAAGATACTAACTGAAAAGTAGCGGGGGAGCGGGATAAACATGAAGGCGGGAAAGGCAAGAAAGACGACCGTGCAGGGTTGCGTTCACTCACCTTCTTGACCTTCAGCTCCATATCCTCCTCCAGGACAGGCAGCACCTCCTTCTCGGTGAAGTCACCACCGAATCTCCCCTCATCGCCGCCTTCCTCCTCGAGCTCACCGAGCACCTTCCCGAGCGGCACGACGGAGAAGCTCACGCCCGTCTCGGGCATGCCAAGGAGCGCCATCTCGCCCGCCAGCCTGCCGAGGACGTAGACCTCCACCACGACAGGGAGGTCGATCTCGGCTCTGTCGACCCTGATCTGGACCGAGTAGTCCCTCCCCTTGCCATTGCCATTCTTCTTCTTGTTGTTCTCCCCCTTGCTGTCCCCCGGGACGTCTCTCTCCACGGCCCTCAGCTTCCTCCCTATGATCAGCCCGTCCCGGCGGCGGCGCCTCTTCTTCACAATCCCCGCCGAGAGCGGGCTCCCGTAGAGTACGTTGACCCTCTGGACCACGAGCCTCTTCAGGTCTTCGGGGGCGAGCCACTCCCCCTGCGGGCCCACGAGCTCGGGGTACGTGTACCCGAACTTTGTGTGGTCCGCCACAGTCCGGCTGGTGTGGAAGTCCCCCTCCCTCGAGCTGGCGAAGAAGGGCTTGAGCGGTGCGTCCGCCGTTGCCACGCCGGCGGCGCTTCCGAATCTGGGTCCCGTCGGCATGGAGCTGTTGAACATGGCATTCTCGTAGTTGACTGCCTGCCAGAGCGCCACAAGGCGGTCGACGTTACAGTGATGTAGGGCGCTGATGCGAGAGAAGGAAACCAAAAAAGGGATGTTAGAACCTTGTCCAAGTCCAAAGGGAGAAAGAGAGTGGAGTGGAGTAGAGTGATGAAGAGGCTGGGTTGCAGTTACAATGCTGGATCGAAGGCAGACCAGTCGAGATACTGGAGGTGGCCACCGCTGCCAACCATGTTATGGATGGTGTTGTGGGGATCTTCGAAGCTGCTGCCGGAGGACTTCGCCGTCGCCATGTTCTCAAATGTGAAGGTCTGGCTGAACACGTTATACTAGACAATTTTACCCACCAATGGTTTGGTTAGATGAGTAGGCTGGCTGAACCCTGGGACCCAAGACAAAGACAAACTTGTCGGGCGAGTGAACCCCTTCTTGCCTCACCCGAGGCAAAGGGCAGGCAAAGACATAAGAGCCTTGACCGGGGTCCGTCCAGTCCTCGCATCTTCATTGGACGTGACGGACCAGGGGATTGAGCGGCCGTCCTCTTAGAAGATTCAACGAAAAGGAAAAGGGATTGGGGTGGAAGAAACTCACAACCTGTCTCTTGAACACCTCATTACTCGCCATCAGCCGCACGTTAAGCGTGCCGTAGTCCTCCGTCCCGTTGTCCTGCGGGTTCCTCTTGGTCTGGTTGTAGCGACCGAGGCCGCCCTCGTTGAGGCCCGACTCCCGCATAGACCGCTGGTACCTGTAGCTGTAGAAGGGGTTGCGGAGGGTGTGCCGCCCTTGCGGGCTGTTGACCGTGATCTCGGGCTGACTGATGGCCTCTGGGAGCCGGGCGTCGCTGGCCCAGTCCCAGTAGGGGACCCGCAGCCTCTGTGCCGCCGCCTTGTAGGCCACCGCACTCTCGGTAGGGAACTCGCCTGCGATCCTCTCGACATGCGATGCGAGTGTTTGCTGTTAAGCGTGAGGGGGAATTTTCCGTTAGTCTCAACTATATGCACCGTCTTGTGTTTGAGGCTCTCGGCTGTCTGTCTCGGCCTCGGGAGTCGTACCTCATAAAGCACCAGGAATGGTCTGTGCCATGTCGCGAAGAGGACTTCCTGATGGGCGAGGGAAGAAAAGAAAAATCAGTCAAGGCTCAACGCAGAGGCCAAAAGTAGTTCCCGTTACCCACATTGTGAGGGCAGTACCCGCCGTTCGCACCTCCGGGCACCTGCTCTGCTCCGTTCCAGGCAACGTGCGGTAAGCCGTGAATGCCTGTCTTTGGAGTCAGAAGTCGGTCCACAAAAGGTTCCATGTTGGCCACAAGGAAAACAGACCCATTATCTGGAAATATGATGTATCATCCGTTTCTACCTGCTCCTGCAGTGATGAGAGCCCTAGCACGAGAAGGTCCCTATTCCGTCGAGTCAGCTCCATATGGTCACGAGAATCTGAGTCAAAGGACCAGAACAGGACGGGAAATTTACCAAGACATACCATTCCGGGCCGCCTTCACTAAAGAGGTCGTTGATGTTTCTCCTCGGCGGAGGATTCTCCCCATCTCGTATCGCGAACCCAACAACTGGGACCTGCGCCGACTTCACCGGTGTGGTCAGGGGGAGGATTAGGCCGGCAATAGCAAATGATTGGAGCAACATCTTGTTTGTAGTAGTATCGGTGGTTACATGAGGTTCATAATGTGAAAGGGCTACAGCTTAGGTCTAGAGGAAGGTGGTTTTGGTGTCTAGAGTGAAATTGCCATTGGGAAACGGAGGCAGGTGTGATTTCGGTGAGCAAACGGCATGACAAACTGTTTGAAGGAGATGAACACGAATTTATATATGACTTGGACTGGCACTTGGACTAGCACCTACACATGTTCGCACGACCGACTGCAGGGCGTATACGCGTGCAGGTATCTCACCGGCGGTGATGATGGAGGCCTGGCAGTGGAAGGCAGCATACCATGTATCTTGTTCCCATGTATTTCCATGTATTTCCAATAGGAGTAGGTAACGATGGCACCAACCTTGTGCAATTCCAATAATGCGAGCGACAGACTGGAAGGAATTGCATTTCCGCCCCGCCGTATCGGACAGGATCGGATGAGATGGGATGGATCTTCCATCTGTTCAGGACCGTAATGCGTAGGAGAGTGAGGAGGCAGCCAGCTTGTGCCGATGAGATCACCAAACGACGGTGAAGGCACAAGGGGGCCGAGTGGCCACAGGTATTGATAACCAATTTGAACAGCCCGGCTCGTCAATGGCCAATAATCTCGAGAAGACAGACATCAGATGTGACACGACCCAAATAAAACCAGGCCAGGCCAGGCCAGGTGAATGCAGTAAATGGTGCTAGTGGTGCATACAAGGCGACGCATCGTTACCGCTTGGCCTCGCGGCCTCGTATACGTCCAATCTCATTTCACAGCAGCCTGTAGCTGAAAGAACAAGAAAAACTCGAATGGGGATCTTGCAACTCTAGCCTTCTGCAACCCATGATGTGGTGCTGATGCCTCGCTCGGACCTGAGGACCGATGGAACAGTACTTGGGTAGCTACCTCCCTGCCGACCTGACTGGACATGGAAGGAGGAAAGGCAATGCGATTTTGGGTCTCTGCTACGGGGTCGGCGCTGCTGTGCACCTCCCTCGTTCCTGCAAGCTGCAAGAGAAACGGGGTCACAAGGCGGCGTGGGGAGAGGCAGCCAGCCCAATCTGCTGGCCACTGCTATGCAGTACTCTGCAAGAGGGAGAGGGCCTGAGTGACCCCAGTGAGAAAAACAGGGAGAACAATCGATGGTATAGAGCTTTCTGACTCCTCACTTGGGAGGTGAGTCCAGCTCAAAATCCAAATTTAGTATGTTCTGACGGGAGGCTGCAGGGAAGCAGGCTAGGATAAGCAAACGCAAAGGACGAAATAGGACGAAATATGAACGGAAAGGAAAGACATCAGATGCCAAATTTCGCTGGGATATAGGTCTTATGGGTCTCAATTGGGAAGGCCATCAATTTCAATCACGGCGCTTGCCGCCGGCCGACTTCCTCCCGGCTTGCCAGCTTACCCCGTACGGAGCCGTAAACTGCATGCACTCATTGGACTAGGACCGCGGCCGATGGAGCGCGCCAGCAACGGTTGGCCGCAGCAGGGTCTGCGTTTCCCATGCGTGTACCACAGTCTCGTGAGGTTGCGATCCGCGCACTGGAAGCTGGTTTTTTTTTCGCCCCGAGACACAGCTTTTATTGGGTTGCACGGCCGCGAACAGCAAGGAAACCAGGGAAATGGACTGGATTTTCATCATTGCCGCTGGCCATCAACGAAGAGGCGCCCTGGAGATTGTGTATCCTGCCTCGCATCCACTTGCATTTCTTATCCCGGCCGGAATGAGAAGGGGTGTGTTCAGGTGTCTGGTGACGCTTCCGCATGGATGACGAGGACAAGACAGGAGGTGACAGAACTGGACTGGACTGGGGTTCCCCGGCGATCCTGGGATGCTAGGATGGTCAGAGATCAGCACACCGTCGTCATACTCAAGGGTTAGACTGGAGATCCTTGGAGTGCCTCCACGGCAAGAAGGGGTCAGAAGATCTTGGAACACCTTCGGACAGGGCAACCACGAACTGCGTACGGAACGAGACCGCCGCCATCAGCAAGTGTGCCAGTCTCGGCATCAAGACGCGAACAGAGAAACCATTTGACGTCGATGGCCATGGTTGGGCAACCTTGGAACCCACCTACGGGGCATCCCGGCCTTTCTCGTCGGCTCCGGGCTCGGTCAGCGGTGAATGACTGATTCAATTGTGAACACGACCGCCTGAGCACACGGTAAAATAAATAAAATAAATAAATAAAAGAGATAAAAAAGAAGAGAGGAGAGGACGAGACCAAGATATTGGATAAATCTACTGACGCACCGATGGCGAATGTGAACCAAAATAGCCAGCGCGGCAACATGGAGGGTCGATCTGAAACAAGAATTTTCTTCTCTTGCCATATCAAGCCTGTGAAAATCGAAAATGGTCGCACTTTCCCGTATCGGAGATGAGCTGTGGCCAGGACATAAAAAACAGCAAGAACGAACAAGAAAACAAAACGAAGGAGGGGGTAGCTTGGAATTGCGTCCAGTGACGGGAAGGGTCTCTGTCCATTGTCCATCAACGGCGACATGTAAAAGCGCCAGCTCGCAGGCCGATTCTAGGGAGCTGAACAGAAAAAGACGGTGAACAGGCAAACAACGGTAACGATCGCTGCCGTCGCACAACCGGGCCTCCAATCCAGTCTGGGCGCGCCTATTGCCGTCCCTCGACGCGGTGCATAGCTCACGCGTGGCATGGCATGGCATGGCATGACATGACAGCACGCGCTCTTCTCCCCTTCCAGGTGCCTACCTACCTCCCCTCGAGGCAGGCTGTTCCGTTCACGAACTGATTCGAAGCCATCACAAAAGAAGGGGCGGGAGGGGGGACGGAATGAGGGGGAGGGGAACCTCCCTGGTCGCCTTTTTTTCTGTGTAAGAGCGGTGAGGTTCTGTGAGCCCTATGCAGAATGTTGTGCAACAAGGGGCGTCAGGAAAGGAAGGGGCAGGGGAGGCACCGAAAATGGAATGCTTTGTCTCACAGGTTATGTCACAGAGGGATTGGGATTAGTGAAGTAGGGCAGGTTAGGTATCGCGGTATGGAACGGGTAATGGATGGCAGGCCAGGGGAAATGGTCGTGCCACCAGCAGAGCAAGGAATGCGTGCCTGTCCGAGCGCAAGCGGAAGGAGGTCTTGTCGGAGCACGTGCGGGTTTGAAAAGACAGGGAAGGAAAATGCAAGATCGAAGAAGAGTGTTCTAGTTGGGAATTTCTATTTTTTTTGGTTTCCTCGTACGAGATGGGTTTGAATGCCATACAGCTTGACAAAATCCTATGGTTCCAAGACCATCCGATAAGAATTTTATAAAGTCGAAGAGGAAAGAGAGAACACACTATCGGTCATATATCTTTCATACGTACATCACTGAATAGAGCAGAGCATCCTTTAGTGGATGAATAAAGAAGAAGGGATGAAAAGGAAGAACCAGTTCGCTTTTCCTCCAATCCAGAGCGGCTTTCTCGACCACCAAGAAAGTTTTTTTTTCTGCTTCAAGAAACGATAAAGCAGATGGAACCGGAATTGGGTATGGGAACTTCAAGAACACCAAATTCAAGAAAGCGGGACGGTTGAAAAGAGATATATCGCTGGGTAACCATGGTAGCGCCAGGAGGACGAAAGATGTGAGTAAAGGCAGGGCAGCAAAAGAACAGCGTATGTGGAGAAACCAACGAGACCGCTTTCTTCTCGCCAAAGGGAGAGAAGAAAAAAGAGGTTTAGCGCAGCTTCTCATTTTTTGGTTGAACTACAGATAGTTCAGGCCTCTCCCTTCGTGCCCCGCCACAAGAGCGAGGACAAAAAGGAGGGGTCGCGCGGGTCTCGCGAGGGGACAGGAAGAAGCGAGGACAACAGAAGGAACTCGTATTCCCCCCACATCTTCCCAGCGGCTGGGGTCCCTGTGTTGCACGGGTAGCGTCATGGGCGTGGTTGCGCAACCATGGTTGGCAAGGTAGGCGGGTTCGTGTGTGGCAGTGTGGCAGGGAAGACGGTCACTGGGGGAGGTGGAGGAGAGGTATGTGAGTGTGCGTGTGTTTGTGTGTTTGTGTGTGTTCGTGCGTGTTTGTGTGTGTTTTTGTGTATGTGTGTATATGTGTATGTGTGTATGTGTCACGGACGACACAAGGAAGGAAGGAAGGAAGGGGAAACGTCAGAGCGACTTCTCGAGCAGGAACAGCTCCCTGTAACCCTCCTTCCACTTCCTGGCCTGCTCGGCCGTGGGCCTAGGCAGCGGGCTGCGAGCGTACCCGCCGTAACCCATCCAGGACTGCAGGCCCGACTTGACGCCGACGACTCCGCCCTGGATGGCGGTCCAGTCGCCCCGCGCCACGACCTCCTGCATCTCCTGCGCCTTGGCTACGTTGCCGGCGTTGTAGAGCTCGATGGTCTTGACGCAGGCCTTGGGCGCGATGTTGGCCAGGCCGGCCAGGATGCCGTGACCGCCCGCGACGAGGCTCTGGACCGAGAAGTCGGCCGACCCGGCCAGGACGAGGAACTCGGGGCGGAGCGGGTCCAGGGGCTCCTTCTTGCCCCCGCCCAGCTTGCGCGCCCCCGAGGCCACGCGGTTCAGCTTGCCCGTGTTGCCGCAGGTCAGCTTGACGCCGACGATGTTGGGGTGCTCGGCCAGCTCGAGGATGACGTCGCTCGAGAGGTCCAGCCCACCGACGGCGCCGGGGAAGTTGTAGATTATGATGGGGATGGGGCTCGCGTCCGCCACGGCGCGGAAGTACTCCATGACCGACTCCGAGGCCGGGGCGAACAAGGGCGCGTAGTAGCTAGGCGGGAGCACGAGCGCGTAGTCGCCGCCGGCCTCCCACGCCTCCTGGCAGTACTGGACCGTCTCGCGCGTGCTCTGGCACCCGCAGCCGACGACGATGGGCATGTGGCGGAACCCGCCGTCGTTGAGGGCGCGGCGCGTCGTCGCCGTCACCAGCTGCCGCTCCTTGTGCGTCAGGTGGACCGCCTCGCCGTTGGAGCCCTGAGTGGCCAGGCCCGTCACCCCGGCCTTGGCCAGCCGCAGCGCGTGGTCTGCGATCGTGGCCAGGTCCAGGTCCTCCGTGTCAGGGTCGAAGAAGCACATGGTTGGCACGTAGACACCCGGTACCAACGGGCGCGTCACGTGGAACTCGGCCGTGTCCAGCGAGCTGCTGTCGTAGGAGCTGCTGAGCGGTGACTCTGACTCGGCCGGAGTGAAACTGCCTAACCTGAGCGCCGAGGATGCCGAAGGCCGGAAGGGGAGCCTGTTGAAGCCGGCCGTGTAGCTGCCGGAGGGCGACGGCGCGTCATTGTGAGGAGACATTGTTGTTGAAGGATTCAGGAAGGTGAGAGAGTGTGTGAGAGGGTGTGTGAAGCCTTAGCGTTAGGCAGAAAGCAAGACGTGGGATGAGCGTGGGATCAGAGATGTGAGAGTGAGCGGGAAGGTCGGTCGGTAGGTATGTTGCGCGCACAAGCACACACCCAAAAGCCGCAAAGGTGGGTGCCACGAGGAGTGGGAGGTGTGGTATGGGGGCGAGCGAGGGGGTCCAAGTAGATGGGTGGTAGTAAAAGTTGAGATGATGATGTGGGAGAAACAGGACGAGAGTATGTGGGATGTCACAAGAGGATGAAGGACAGATGGTGTATTTATGATCTCCTGAAGGAGTACTCCGTATCTGTACACTTCTTCATCCATGTGCCCTCCACCCTACCCGGTGACCTAACCTTAGTCTTCTTCCGAGGTGGATATCGCATCTCCAAGGCGTGCTCTGACTACAGAGGGCCAGGAACATCGAGGGACAAAGAGACATGAAAGCTAGAGGGCCCCGAAAAGCGGTGGCGAACAAGGCGAGAGGTATAGGCAGGTATGGCAGACAGGGGAGCCAGACAAGCAAGAAAAGAGGATAGCTTGGGTAGTTTCATCAGGCCGAAAAAAGGGTTAACGAATGGGAGGGAGCCCCTACTACTCCCTAGTGATGGGCATAAAAGCCGCTTGACTAAGTAGGTAGGCCACCGCCCTGTGCGGATAGATCTGACTGATGTGTGAGAGAGAAGCTGGAGAGGGTGTTGTGTGTGTGTGTGTGTGTGTGCGTGTCTCCGCTCCGCCCTGGTCTGGTGTGGGTGTGAACGCTTTGAATTCCCCCCCTCAGGAGGTAGGCCACTGGGACATGTAACTTCCAGGATGAGCTGAGCAACGGCAACTCTGGCATTGTTTCCTCTTCCTGATTCGCGCGGGCGAGGTGCGGTCAAGATGCCCTGGGCGCATGCGAAAACGGACGTTGAGGACTCGGCAAAGATGGGGGAGGTCGACGAAAACCCCAAAAAAAAACCACATTGTGGCTCATCGCTCATCTGGGTCGCACAGTGCATGCCAACCACGCGCCCACCCTTGGAGCCAGGCGGCTTTGCCAGCCGGGCAAGTGTGGTATGAGGTACCTCTAGTCATGTACGAGACTATGAGTACTTCTCGTTCAAGATACACGGGCGGTGACGCCTGCTGATCGGAAATGACAAGTACGTATCAGAAGACTTTATTAGAGTTTTGACCGAGCTTCGTGCAGAAAAGCAAGGAGTGGGAGGAGCGCGACTGAGGGGTTCCCAGGAATAATTGTGGCTCTGTGTGGGGGTCAGCCTGATAAACATCAGTTACCTGCAATTCCTACCTAGGCAGGGGTGTTCCTGAATTAGAGTCTGGTGCACGGAGATGCCCCCAACGCCCCATCCCGGGCAATTCGGGCTGGTCGCAGTAATACTTTCTTCTGACCTCACCTGTGACGGTCTAGGCCCCATTGCTGGGGGTTGGGTTTTCAATTCGCACAGCAAAAAGAAAAGAAGACAAAATTCGAATGCGATTAGAAATGCCTTTTCGTCTTGTTATTGTTATCGCGGCCACGCCCCAGCCTATGCCTTGCCCGTTTTACACTAGACTCCCCCATGCCAATATCGACATGAAGCCTTCATTTACTGCTAGGATGGCTACCGAGACTCTGGGGGCCATTGGTCGTGGGGATTGTCCGCCGCCTTCGCCTGCCTCTTTGGGGCTGCCTGTTGGCGTTGGTCTTGTTGGGAAAAACCGTCCGGCGCTTGCCAGAACTTCGGGCTTTCAGCGCAATCCGTACCTCGTAGATGGGCTGAAGCGTGGGGTCAGGCGACAGAATCTCAGGCGCACCCACGAGGAAGTGCCGCTATCAGTTGAATATTTCATGCTACCAGCCGCCACCTTTCCATCCACATCGGTCGATATGTTAAACGCTGAGTGAGACTGGGGCGCCATGCTCAAGATGATCTGATGTGCAGCCCGGGACTGGGGGTCGCCGTCTTCATCATCTACGCTAAGAACATCCAGCACGAACTAATGAAGATGCACAGGCACTCTGAAGAAGCAACTATTGCTACTTTGGCTTGTCTGGGTTACCTGAGTTCTCTGGGTGAAACCTCATTACAAGGAAAACAAGTGGACAAACAACCAAGGGCTTGCCAGGCCTTCTACTAGTACGAATAGTTACCTAGGTAGGTAGTGGAAGGTCGACCATAGAGATTAATCCAGTACTGCGTAAGCCAGCCAGCCGCGAAGTGATCAGCGGACGGATTGGTCGACGTGGCTATGACGGTGCATGCTCGTGCCTTGCTTTCCCGCTCCCAAAGTGGCCAAGTTAGCTACTGGTCGTTTTGGTTTCTCCTTTCTCCCCTTGAGATCCCCCCTCTCTTCCTTTTTCCCGTTTCCCCTGATTTCTTTGGCACCTTCTCGAAGCTCTACCGCCAAGGGATCCGACGGACCCCAGGGCAGTTTTTCTTTTCTCGATGCAACTTCCACTGCTAGCTCCCAGTGGGAAACTTCCGCGTGGTCGTTCACAGCCCACAACCTCGCAACCTCGAAATCCTAACACGAATGTGGCAGCATACTCACTCAACCAACCATGCATTACCATTGCAATGGCGATTTGAGGGAGCCAATATAACTTTGACCCGTAGTGAAAAAAAGAACGAGAAAGAGATAACCTTAGGTTCGTTGTGCATATCGGCGTCGGTACTCGGAGGGATACGGTCACATCTCGACAGATCTTCACGGCTTCAGGACAAAAACAGGATACCGAAGGGTCGATGAGCGGATGGGAGCCTGCGATGACACCCACATCTGCATCATTCAACGGCTTGTGAGCGACTAGGAATGCTCAAATGACCACTTTTGCTGCATCTAACGCTGTCCTTGCATCTCGCCATCCCTAGCCCTGTCTTTGTGCCTGACGAATTGCCCTGGTTGTCGACAGTGCGTGTACAGCCAAGCATTTCGAAATCCTATATGCGGTTTAGCTACGTGATAACTACTACTATGTGGTCAATCTGCAGGTGGCTCTCCGTATGCAGTCTGGAAACTCCCCCATCTGACACCCAGTTCTGGCTAGATTGACAAGGAGACGTATTAAAAAATAAAAATAAAAATAAAAATAAATAAAAGAAGAAAATGGGGGAAGAAGAAAAGAGCGGTCAAACCCTAATACCTGCCTATTCCCAAGTCTGGTGTAGGGGGAGTGGAATCAGGGGATGAATCCCATAGTGTCGTGACAATGTGTCTCCCTCGAGGAGGCTCATCAGTCACCGCCCCAATAGTCCAAAGTGCGTCCAGAATTGTTAGCCAGCTAGCCCCTAATGCCGGCATACTGAGGTGAACCTCCATGACCAGTGGCGGCCCAGATGGTCCGCGAACGGCTCTGCCGAAGCTTAGAGGGTTCGAGGGAATCCGCCAATACGCGAGTGACGTGGGCAGCACTCCCCCAAATTGTTTCCACATCATCAGAGGAGGCTCGAATCTCAGACTACCTGACTGGCAGGCTGGCAAGCTGGTAGCCGTTGTTACGGCGGTCAGCCCCGTCAGTACTATCAAACCCGTCAGCCAGTCAAGGCGAGAAACGTGCTCGCAAGCATCAACTCAGCAGCGGTCTGGTGACGCATGACCAGACATCCTGTTCCCAGCCTGGGCAACCTTTCCGGAGAAAGCCGGTACCTACCCAAACTTTTATTCCCAGAACAACCACTCGCATCGAGCAGTAGGCACCCTTCGTGCGACCACATAACTAGGTCCGCCCGGAGGCGGACCAATTATTTTGTTGGTTGGGGGCGGCTTCCCTTGGGGGTCTAACTGGCTGTTATGGTCGGTCAGTGCGGTTCCACAACATGCGCAACAGAAACGAGAATCTTCAGCTTCGCCCTGTCAACATTTTCCAGCCTGGCACACTAGGCTGGGCAAGCTGGGCTAGCGACTGGTCTTACTGACTGCTTCTAGGACGGTTCCGACAAGCCGGGCAGAACGCCTGCCAGAGGTTTACATTGTAAGCTAGTCTGAGATCACGTCACAGTTAGAGGGTACCGGCACAGCCCTCTTTTTCCACTTGACATGCTTGTTGGTGATCCCGTCAGAGGGGAAAGGCAGCCGACGTCAGTCCAAGTCCCTACGCACTCATCCAAGCCAAAAAGTGTTAGCTCTCCATTCTCGTCTCAGCCAATCAGCGGGGTTCTCGAGGCTCTCGTTGGGCAATCACAAGCCTTGAGATCCATTGAGGCCCTCCGATGGGGGGCAGGTGACACACATTTTTTTTCCCTTCCCAGGCCATCATACACTCCAACGTTTGGCCCAGAATAACTCGTATTGCGTACTGTTGTCTCGATTCCATCGGCGACACACTTTGATAATGGCGCCATAGGGATGTGTTTGCGCAGAGAAGACTTTCCGGGCTGGCTCCTGCCGAAATATCACCTTAACTTTAGTGTAGAGCGGCCCTCACAGTGTCAAGGAATGGATACATGTAATGAGTTACGTAATGTATTGGTTCCAAACGCCAGCCCTCCGGCCAGCTTCCTGGGTTCGAGGTCGACGGCTCAAGGAGCAAGTGGAAGAACCTATGCAGGAAAAAATGTCTAGCTTAACAAGCTCGACAAGGTATAGTGGAGGCAGCAAGCACACCGTCCGGCGGTCCGCCGATATCGTGCCATGTCATCACAATTCGGGGCCTCGTGAGTTGTGAAAGGCGCCAGGAACTTTTCTTCTTTCAGGGCGGTCCAAGCCCCGATCCCAGGGTCATGGTTCCGGATCTGGCGCCTCTTCTCTCGTTCGCGTGGGGGTTCCGGTCAGGCTCCGCCCGAGCTAAGGCTCTGGCAGTGATGATCCGAGCAAGACAGGGCATGACAAAAGTGAGACTCGGATTGTCGAGAAGATCACGAAAGAAGAAGAAGGGGGGAAATTTTTTGCAACGATCTCTTTTGTCGGTCCAGATTCCATTTCTGAAGCCAGGAACTCTGTCAGATTTTCGTATCTGCTGCAATTGCGTGGATTAGCCGAACTGTCGCAATAACAGGCACACCACAATACACAGTTGTTAGGGCTCCCGTCACTTCACACCCCACCGGTTCCACACTGATTGGGTGTCGTGCTCATCAAGGACCCAAGCTTTCCCCAATCCCATGCTCCAAGCTGACTGCTACCCCCTTTTTATTTCCTCACGAAGACTAAAGTGTCTGGCATCCCTGAATGAGATCACATAGTTTTTGGCCTATAATAACATCGTCTAAGGCTGGTTTATTGGGTTTTGGTCTGGTCGTGTGACAGAGTCGCCCAGGCGGATCCTCCCCAGGCTCACCCAAGACACCCGGAACCGTCGGAGGGGGGACGTGGGCAAGAGGGATACACTATGTGGACTTCAGATAATTGCGCGGAAGGTGTTTCTTTGTTGTCACTCAAGTGATACGATGGGTGATACACTAGATAGCAAAGGCTAGAGATGTGGATTATATTGTTGATCCGTTATTTGACAGACCCAAAATCCAAGTGTTAGACGGTCATTCATCAACGGACCTAATACGTAACAATAAGGGGGGTGGTGTTTGGACTAGGGTAATTTGGCAGCGGCATTGAATAAAAGAAACTACTAGCTACGAACTGATCCGTAAAGACGGATTTTCTCGCCGCAAAAAATCAAACCCCCTGCCGCAAGAAATCCCCCACACTCCGCATCTGTACTGTTCAGATCTAACAAACCTGCGCCAAAAAAGCAAACATTAATCGTGCTTAACCTTCCCCAAAAAGGCAAGACTATGACATATATGACATCTCTTTATCGCTGCAAACTTCACCGCTACTGTAGCCGATGAACAAGGGATTTTCCCAATATGTATCTCGAGCGCACCAACGGTTGCCACCCTATCCCCGGAGAGCTAGGTAGACGTTTTAATGACAGAACTTTTTATGCCTACAAGCCCCCTCCATTGACAAACGAATTCCCCAGAGTTTTCTCATTAGGTAGCCATCAATTGCATAAGCCGAAATTCCTCCTGGCTCGATGACCTCGGTTGCCGCGTCAGGCCCTCATTAACCCCTCTCTTCGCTGGCTTGCAGAACACCTCACTGAAATTCAATATCGAGAGAAAAGTTTTCCTGCACGCTGAAGGCACACATGATCGATTATTGCGTCGTCGGATAAGAGCAGCTGTGGTGCGGATGTACGTATGCCCAACATCTCCACGACCGCGACGTGAGGTAGCAAGGGTAACACGAGGGGAAGAATGAAAGGTAGGTCCTAGGTCCTAGCTGAGTAGTAGGTAGGCTGGCAGACATCATCAAGTGGATGTGCAATATGTGCAATGTATCCAATGACTGCGATGACACCCTGTGGACAGTCTACACTACTTGGTGTGGATTGTATGGACTCAAGACCCGTACCCATTGAGTCCACGAGTCCATCGAATCCTCCAATCTTCTTTCCTCCAGTGGAGATTCCGAAGCCGAAACCTATTTGTTATGTCCAGCCCTTGGCTGTACCCCAGAGTCCACTCACACACACCTGCCCATCTGTCTCAATACCTTACCTCCATACCACCCTCCCGGCCTTCGCTCGTAACACCCCTGGGACAAGCAGCTCCTCATTTAAACATACGTGGGCATTATATGCACACCAACACTCGTCAAAGCCGCCCAGGACCACCAGGACCACGTCCTTCGAAGCCCGTGATCGCAAAACCGAGCCTCCTACATAGTCTTTTGTCGCCAGTAATACCAGAGCTTACCGCTTGCTGTCCCGTACCAAGCAACGGCAGCCTGCATGCGACCCATCATCCCCATTTCTGGGGTGGATGCCAGCTACCCCACACTGCACTGTGACTCGACAGTCGACAGTGCGGTCCTTTCAGCTGAGCATATCTGCCGCACCATGCTCTCCTTCTTGAGCTCATTGCCGTCCATCTACTCCGTACGAACCTAGCCCGTGAGCAAACATCGAGAGGCCAAGACCATCTGAGAGAGCGTCTGTGTGTGCGCGTACGCATAGATGGCCTCCGCCGCTTTGCGTCATAGCGACCCCCCTCTCAAACCAATCGTTGGCGTTTGTCGAGGCCATGGAGCTGTTGAGTACTGGGCACTGGCAGGCTGGGAGGTGTGTCTCTGTATTTGATTGATTGGAGAATGGCCAAGTTCAGGCTCTCATGCTTCAATGCCTTCGGAACAACCTGTGGAACAACTTCTTGGGCAGTTCAGCTGTGGGATAAAGAGAGAAAAGTGAACCTCGGCCACTCCTGGCCACGTACACACCCCCATCTTTCCTCCTCTGCCGCCCTCATATTCCCCCCCAAATAGCTCGCCCCCGCCGCGCCGCCTCCGCCGGGAGGCTCTCGCCCAGAGGCGCTTCCCCTCTTTCACCCCCTCTTCCCCCTCTCAGCCAACTTCGTCAGACAGTCTGAGAGGCCAATAGGAGGTCAAGAAGATGTTACACATTAGTCATTCCGAGCCACTGGCGTCGATGACCGCCGTCACATCTCGCCTGCACCGAGAAGCCTACCCCCCCTCAGATATCTGACATCCCTGGGCAAATCCTGTCGGGCCACGATACCCGCTCTTTACCTGAAAACTTGAAGGATCTGCATGCTGGCCGGCGAATCTCAGCTGCATCATCACAGCATGAGAGGCGGACCGTGAAGAGGAATCACGAGTCCTGGCCAGGCCACGATCAGCCGTTCTATTTGATCCCCTCGCTCGGCTCCCCTCTCCTGCATCGTCGGGCAAGAACATGCTGCGGCCTCTGATACGGAGCATGTCGTCCTCGGGCAAATGGAGAATGTGCTTCCAGCGGCGCTCCAGGAGGGATGCTCCTCTGACAGTTGCTTGTTCCTGCCGGACACCAGTAAGAGGCACCAACCCCCCACCCTCAGGCCATGATCAGCCACCACCGCTCCCACCACTACCACCACTGTGCAACCACCAACCAGTGGTCTTGCCCACTGAGCTGAGGATCGCTGTTCGTGGCTTGACCCCCAAGAGCAATGGGACACCTCTTCTGACCAGTGATCGGTCTGCTACATCAAAAGCCGAGGCCTAGAACAATCCAGCCTAACAACCACCCACACGTGGCAAAAGTTCAACCCAAGGGATCCCGGGGAACTGCCAAGATGTTTTGTTTTCGGCCCAAGGAGTATTCTTTCTGAACTAGCGACGAACGCCCGGCCGGTGTCCGCCGCCTTTTTTTTTTTGCCGCCCCGAACCACGGAGTGGAGGGAACCCCCATCCTATTCGGCAGGGCCTTCCGCTTTCGGCTCCGGCTGGACGTTGAGGCTCGTCGCTCACTCAGCCATGCCTCAGCCAGGCTCAGCTGAGGGGCATGGTTTTCCGGTACGGAAAGCCTCGGCTTATGTCTCGTGAATCGCAACGAGTCAAAATCATTTCAGCTCCGAATTCTCGGGTTCAGGAGCTGGACCCCCACGGTGGAGGTTGAGCCCTCATCGTTTTCAGCACTATCCAAGACGTTAGCTGTTGCTTGCATTGTGCTTCGCTTGAGACTGCCATATAGCCATATAACCTCACCAGACTTCCGTCTAGACCTGGCTTGGCACAATTGAGAGGTCATAAGTCACTTCATTGTCTCATGCTGTTCGTTACTTCCGCTTTATTGTGAACCAGTGGTATGTCTCAACAAAACCCTTGACCCGCTCAGACCCAATTACGTACGTATATCTAGTCTAGAGGTGCCAGCGAACACATAGTCCATAAGGAGGTTCAAGAGGCTCCTAAATCACATGACTACCCGCTGAATAACCACCGCAACGCAGCCAGCCCTCTCAGATAAGCCGGACCTGGACAATAGCTTGTAGGTAGGCTGGCCCAGCTCGGGCCCAATCGTTGATGTAATTCTTATCTCTAGCTGACCATTCGTGTGCCACAACAGCGTTCCGACGGGATGCCTGTCCATGACGCCTGTCCATGAATCTGCCCTGTCCATGTTTTGGAGCCTGGTCTTCTCAAGTCGGGAAGCACCGCGTCAGCCACCACCTCAGTGAACACCACTGTATCAATGGCGTGCGGCTTTTATTGTCATTGGTCTAAGACCCGGAAGCAAAGCCGCCCAGTGGCCAGCCAATGGCCCGACTAGAATCGGTCATACGAGGGCATATCATACGAGGCTCACTCGCAACTTAACGCCCCCGAGACTCGCGAACATCGGGCGTTGGTGCGGAGGCAGGTGGTCCGCCTAGCTACAGCTGCCTGGCCGTCTGTCTGCCGCAGCCGGGCCATCCAAGCCGCAGAACCCCCACATTTTCCTGTCTGCAGAGGCGAGGCAAGTCTCACAAGATAAGCCATGAAAATGGTCATTCTTCACCGCCTCGGATACGAGATGGAACCTGCACGCTCTCTGAATGCACGCATCCCTTTCGAGGGAGAGACACCCAATTGAAGGAATCAAGGCTGAAGACAAGCCAGCCAGCTCATGCGAGAGACAGCGTGGGAGCATGGGAAACGCCTGAGGACAAGGAAAAATGGAATCAGGAAAAGAAAAGAGAAAGAAAAACAAGGGGAAGAAAAAAAAATCTGCAAACCCGCATCTCCGCGGAGCGGTTGGTGTGTGTCTCCTAAGCTGGCACGCCTGAAAAGGCAATAGGCAATGACATTCGGTGCAAAAGCTTAGGACGGGAAACGGTCACTAAGCCAAGAGGTTTCCCTCTTTTCCCACGGTTCTGCAGCAGGAGAGAAAAGAATGATCTTTTTTGGAAATTGCCCGCCGGAGGTAGGAGGCGACGTGGCATAGTGCTGGGAGTGGCTGGGCGCACCGCCTTTTTCTTCTTCTTTTTTCAGGCGGTAAACGCGGATTTGAGGAGGTTGCAGCAATGAACCGATGCAGACAGGGGGAAGGGGGAAGGGGGAAAGTAGAAAGGAGAAAGGTGGTCAAGGGAGCTTCCGGAACCGGGAGACGGTGACTGCATCACCCGGACAGGCACCACAACCCTTGCTCCTCCTTATCCCCACACCGGCGAGGGCCCACTCCGAACCGTCATAGCGCCGGCAATCGGGGCTGGGGTAGGGGATGGTCGGGGGATGGGCCCGCTGGATACAGAGGCGGGAATGGTCCGGCGTGAACAATAACGGGGGATGGAAATCCGATCTGATCTCAACTCCAAGGGGAATTCACAGCATGACAGCGATAACGAAAACGGGATATACCTAGTAGTAGGTTGCTAGGCAAGGCATTCGAGTGCCGGGTAATCTCTGGAGGGAGTTGTCGCTCTCTGCGAGAGTGATTTTTGTCCTTTTGTTCAGTCGCATCCACCCCGTCGTTGGGGCGTTAAGGATTTTATGCTGCTGCCTAGAGCCCCATACGCAATCCGTCACGTCATCCATGATTCCCAATGAGCCAACACGAAACCTACCAAATGTTGCAGGTCGGCTCCTGTTCCCACTGTGCCGCAGATCCGACTCAATTGAAGAATTCGACTGTCGGTCGGTGTCAAATCGGCAGTGGCCAATCGAACCAACGTTCCAACAAACATGCCCGCCCAAGGGCTGAGACAGTCCCTCTCAGCAAAAGATCCCTTTCTCTCCTTAATCTAGTTCCTTGTTCAGTACCGTATTCTCGACTATTTCCGATGAGAGCGTGGCGTAGGATTTCAGGATCCTCTTTGTTCAAATTGTACTGGAAAGGCGTTGTTGACTGAGGTCGGCGAAAGACCACAACAGTGGCCACGAGGGTGTGCCGAACGGACTACGGAGTGAGGCTGAGGCCCCACAGCGCCACAATAAAGCCCCCGAGCAGACCGCCGCAACTCGCAGACCATCAACCTCGCTATCGGCCTTTGCGGAAAACCCAAAAGAACCCGTCGGCGCCAACCCCTCCCCTCCCTTCCCCACCACAAGACTCAACCCGGCTCGCACCAAAATGACGGCCCGAACCCGCCTCAGGACCGTCCTGGCCCTCGTCCTCCTCGAGCTCGGCCTCCCGGCCCTGCACGCCGCCCCGCGGGACACGAAGCTGCTCATCCTGCAGCGCGCCCTCCGCCTGGTCGCGTACGGCGCCTCGACGCTGATCCTGGTCTCGCACCTGACCGCGCTGGGCATGTCCCGCAGCTCGACGGGCCTCTTCCTGACCCTGACCCTGGCCGGCGACACGGTCCTGTCCCTGGCCCTGGCCCTATTCGCGGACCAGCTCCTGGGCCGGCGGTTCGTCCTCCGCGCCGGGTGCGTGCTCGTGTCCCTGTCCGGCTGCGCCTTCGCCATCTCCACCAACTACTGGGTCCTCCTGGCCGCCGCCGTCCTGGGCGTCATCTCGCCCTCGGGCAACGAGATCGGGCCCTTCCGCGCCGTCGAGCAGAGCATCGTCGCCCAGCTCACGCAGCCCCAGGACAGGGGCGACGTCTACGCCTGGTACAACCTGCTTGGGGTCGCGGGCGCCGCGGTGGGGATGGCCGCCGCCGGGTGGCTCGTCCGCCTGCTGAGGGATCTGCACGGCTGGCGCGAGGTCGAGGCCTACCAGCTGGTCTTTGCCGTGTACGGCGGGGTTGGGGTCCTGATGCTCGCGCTGGTGCTCATGCTGAGCCCCGCGGTCGAGGCGCCGGCGGAGGGGGCGGAGGGGGCCGAAGCGGCGGCGGGGACGAGCGTCGGGGCTGGTCGGGACGTGGACGAAAGCGCGGGGGAGAGGGAGCCGCTGTTGCCTGGCGGCGGTGGGGGCCGGGTCGGTGAGGACAACAACGGAGTCGGCGGCGGAAAGGTAGGCCCCAGGCGGATGGGCCTACGGGCGATCTTCCCCGAGATCAGCAAGGAGAGCGTCGGTGTGGTGATCGACCTATGTGTGCTCTTCGCACTGGACTCCTTCGCATCAGGTCTGGCATCTTTGTGAGTTCCAGCGTCCCACTCAGGCCTATTAGTAGCCCCAAGTTGCCAACCCAGCCAGCATCGTCAGCCTACTTCATCGGCCAGTTATAGGCCAAGGCTTCGACCGCTAACCGTGTGGGCAGGTCCTGGGTGGCGTACTTCTTCAAGTCGGAGTACAACCTCGAAGACAGCGTGTTGGGCTCCATCTTCTTCGCCACGAGCCTCATCTCAGCCCTGTCGATGATAGTGGCGTCCTCGCTGGCGAGGCGCTTCGGGAACGTGAATGTACGTCTCCCTCTGCTGTCCGTCCCCGAGAGGAAGGGTCCCCCCCACCCCCAGCTAATAGACCCATGATGGTGCCAACCCTCCCGTCACAACGAAAAAAAATAGACGATGGTGTTCACGCACCTCCCCTCCTCCCTCTTCCTCTCGCTGATTCCCGTCCACCCCCTCCCCGTGTCCCTCGTCTTCCTCGTCCTCCGCTCCTGCACCTCCAACATGGACGTCGCCCCGCGCTCCGCCTTCCTGGCCGCCGTCGTCCTCCCGCGCGAGCGCACCGCCGTCATGGGCCTCACCAACACGGTCAGGACCACGGCCCAGAGCCTGGGCCCCCTGACCACGGGCCTGCTGGCCGACAGGGGCCGCTTCTGGGTCAGCTTCGTGCTCGCGGGCTCCCTCAAGGCCTGCTACGACCTCGGCCTGCTGGTCGTGTTCAAAAACCACGATGCGGAGGGGGGCCGAAGGAGGAGGCTCAGCGGGGCCGTCCAGGGTGGCGGTGAACCGGGTGGCGGTGAAGGGCGTCGCGGTTACGCCGCTGGCGAGGATTCAGGGGCTACTTCCGACTCTTCCGTGGGTGGTTCAGAGGCTTCCTTCTCCTCCGGCGACTCGTCCTCTGATGAGTCGCTGATTACTGGGAGTTATGTTACGCAAGCTCGACCATGACACGCTTGCTGTTTTGTTTTTCCCCTGGATATGTGGGGTGAGTCATGGATAGATTTTCGTCTCGTCCTCCTTCCAGATCCTTCTAACATTTTTATTTTATTAATTATTATTATTATTATTGATATCTGGGCTCTGGATTCGGAATCATGACCTTTAGTATTCGAAGGTTCCTTCCCATCAGCAGAGTTGTCGCCCAGACGCCCGCCACGAAACTGTCGGTGGTGGCGGCTCCTCGCCCAAACCCCACTTCCATGGTGATGTCCAGTATTGTCATGCATGAACCCCATCTGGCTCGGCTCCGAAGGCGGCTTCTAGCCTCGGTGTGATTTCGCCATCATGGCTAACCTATGGTGCAACTGGTCAGAAATCGCTGCTTGAGCCAGTGGGGGCCGAGTTAGTCGTGTCTATCAGTGGCATACTTTAGGATTGGAGACTGCGGAGACGTTATACGGGGGTTTACAGTACCATTTTTGGCTTTGTTCATCCGTTGTTTCCAACACTTCAGACTCCGAGAGGCGCCAGTCTTGGTTCAATCCCGCAGTCAGAAGAAATCGTCCGCCTCTTGGCTTCATCATCGACGAAGGAACAGTCGTGCATACACGATTTACTGGGAGCAACTCCGGATCGGGGGAAAACCTACTTATCGCCTTTCTGCAGGGCCCTGAGATGGAGCTTAAAACTCCACAGAGGCGTGCAGCCTCCCAAGCAACCACGAGGCTAGACCTCGCTTTGATGAATTAGAAACTACCCGCATTGGTAGGAAGGTACCCAGATATATAAGGGTCATGTGAGAGATATATAATTACAGTAGAAGTGAAGGGGAAGAGGCCCCAGTGCGAAAAATAGAAAAGAAAGAAAATCTATCCCAATATTTGATCAAGCCGAGTGAATCCCCTACAACAGTATAAGAAAAGTATCAGGACTAAAATCAGAGTCCAAATCATCGTCGCTGCTAGAACGCTCAGTAGCACAGCTCCATCTAGACAATGGCTTTGTCGGTTTGTGGTTGGGCTTTGATTAAGGTCCTGCCGCGGAGATACGGCATCTCAACTAGGATACAAACGCGAGGCTGATGGTGTTGAGCCTGAAGAACAGCCACATGCTCCTTCCATCCAGATGCTCTCCCCCGGCCTGGTTGAACTCAAGACAGTCAAAAAGCACCTGCACCCAGCTCAGGGAGTGTGCTGGGCGAGGACACAAGAAAACCCCACAACGCCATCAGTCACCCTCTGCGGAGGACCGGCCACCACCCCCTAGCTTTCACCGCGTAGGTCGATTCAAAGTTGATTAGGATGGTGTATGTATGGTTGTGTGATTTCGTGTCTTGGCCCCCCACAGCAGCGTGTTGTCGTATGCGTCCCAGGCGAGGCAAAACCCAGACCATGGCCCTTTACCATATAATCTCCTTTGCGTGGAGGAACACGGCGAGCTCGACGTCGTACCTCTCTGACAAGATGAAGTCAAGAGCACCGTCGCGGAAGAAATCTATGTCATCCAGGATGTTCCAGTGCGCCTTGACGAATTCCCAGTAGATAGGATAGAAACCCGCCTGGCTCCAGTCGAGAAGCGCCACCACCCGGCCGTCCTTGACCAGCACGTTCCGCGGGTTGAACTCACCATGGGTCAGGAAGGTCATGGACCCCCGGCTCGGCACCATGTGGAGCATGGGGATCACCACCTTGTTGACCCAGGGCTCGTCGCTCCGGGCCCTCAGCACCCTCTCCAGTGCCCCGAGGAAGTCGCCTTGGCTGGGGAACGGCCCTGCCGCCCTCGAGAAGAAGTTGTCGGTGCAGCCGGCGGGGACCCATCTTTTCCTGGGCATGCCATCGTCCGGCGCTGGTGGCAGCGGTATCGACCCTATCCCCCCGATGTAGCACTGCCGTTGGCTGCGGAGCTCCATCACGATCCGGCGTAGGTGGCACGTAACACTGTCCCTCTCGGGCCACTCGAGCGTGTTCCAGACCTCCGATAATGCCAAGCCGTCAACGAACCTCATCGCGATGGCGACGTGCCCATTTATCACGCACCGGCCCCAGGTGATGACCTCGGGGACCGGGATCGACGTCCGCGAGCGTATGTACTCGAGCATCGTCGCCTCTTCCTCCTGCACGTCCGAGCCCGTCTTGATGACGACGTCGGGCCCGACACGGAACACGGCCGAGAACGGTACTGTCCCGCCGAGCTTTTGGAAGCCTCTCGTTGCCAGTTCTGTTGCCATATCGACGTACTTGTTGTTGAGGATCTGCTTGAACCACTCCAACATGGTTGGGGCTTGTTGGGCTGATGGGTCCGGGTTGGTGCCTAGGATGCGAATGGTGTCTGAGAATGTGAATGGGTCAAGTTGACGTGGTCCTGTGTAGGATGCTCCTTGTTCTATCGTGGGGGCACTCTGCGCCGGCGGTAGTGTAAGCATCCTCGTTCCCAGGCTCTCCAAGGGGTTGTTGCCTTCCCGAGGCCGGATAGCCATTTGGCTGGTGATCTCGATGCGCATATCGACAAGCTGGCTGAAGGGGGTAGGGAAGTGCTCCGTAGGTGTGCGTGACACGTAGAAAAGGCTCTTTTGCTCTTTATAGGTATGCTCGAGAAAGCCTCACAATGTGGCCCTGGTGTTTCTCACGACCGTGGGAGTCATCCAGACACCATAGAATTCGAACGAGAGTGGAGGAGAAGAGTTGAACTCTTTGTGGGCGGTGGAGTGACAGAAAAAAAGTAGCCGTGCTGGTTGTGATGGGCATGGTAGGCAAAGGGCTTTGGAGAGAACCTGGGGGGTGGGGGATGGCATCTTGTATAAGTAGGTAGGTAGGTAGATTCACGGGAACAGAGCTACCCCCAAAGGCCCCAAACCTACCACCTACCTGCCTACTCAGGGTCAAGGCGTATTAGCATACGGGTCTGGTGTGCCACCTACCAGTACCATATCAATCCCATCCCGTACCATCTTTTCCTGTCTACCTACTATGTAGGTTACTCCGTAGGTAGTTACAGACCCTCCAGCCGCGAGAGACGGCCGGGGGACGGTATGCAGGTGATGGCCCTTGGTGCTGGTGCTCGGCTTGGCCACGACGTCCCAATAATCCCAAATCGCAAATGTGGTGGTTACTTGCAAGGGAGGGAAACAAGGGGGATCCACGTCTTCCACGAGTGTGGGGAGTTTGGGCCTTGGGAATCGAATCGGACTAGCCTAATGATTAGCTCGGCCAAAATCTGGTTGCTCTGCTAAGGTTCAAACATCCCCAATACACAGAGTTAGGAAACCGCTTGGTTCTAGTGCTTAGCTCTCAGCAAGATGCTAGATCACACAGAAATATGAAGCTTCTATGGTGACGTGACTGCCATTGCCTGCCTCATGATAACTTGTCTAGATCAAGGATGGCTTTCTGTGTGGCCATGTTCGACCTTCCCTACCACGTCGCACGTCGTATTCGAGCATCTCACAGCGGCAGTCGCCTCTGAGTGATCTCCCCTTGCTTCCCGTCCGTCGTTCGCGCTTGGACTGAGGAGTCACGGCCAAAGGCAAGGGTCTTTTGGGTTCAGCTCACAGATGCAGAGTGGTAGGTATACCGAGTACACAGTGGTACACTCTCGTGCAGAGGAGCCGTACGTAGTACTGCGTAGGGAGCGGTGTAAACGCTTAAGATAGTGTGTAGCAAAGTGGTGGTGGTTTCCAATGGATGTTAATTGAAGACCTGCTCGATTCGCGATCTCCCCACTTCCCAGCCGAGCAATCCCTTGGTGTTTAGTTGGAGTCAGTGGCATCACAGCTGGGATGATGTGAGTCGCTAGCGGAGCCCCGCCACGGGCCCCGCTAGGGGCCTAGGGCATTGAGGCTAGGGCATGAGCACGGCTTGTGGCACTTGCCACTGGTGACAGCACGCTCTAGTAGTACGGATTACTTACTGAATAGTACCAACGTACAGTACATGTATGTACGTGGGTAGTACGGCGTAGTCCGCAGGCTCACATGGGTTTAGGCAAGTCTCGGCCCAGTAAATAAGTGACTCCTATGAGACTTCGAAGGCAATGTACGCACGAACCTGTCGAACCGTCAAGCTAATTTCTGTGATCCTCTCTTTCACAACCTTGCCCGAGAGAATACAGACTTTCACAACGCTCAGCCAGTCCAGTCTGCATCCCCTGATCAGCAGAGGGGTTGCAATGATAGTGGAGGGGTGCTTCCTCCCGAATCAAAGAGTGGATTCACAAGCCCAAGCTGCTTGCCAACCTCATTCCAGCTTGCAACTACGCCATGCTTCTGTATGCGAATCATTTCAAGTGCTTTGTTCGTACCGAATATCCTCCCTTTGCTCAGACACTTTGACACCACATCCGTGCTGTGGTACATTGACTTTCCAATCTTTGGGTGTTCATTCTAAATTGAGATTGGCAGCCAATGCTGCACTCAATATTTGTTTCTTTGTGCATCTCGCTCCATGCTTATTGCCTGATCAAGACGGGGCGCGAGTACATTGCGAGTCCACCGGCCCACCTTGCCCTACAGAGTCCACCTGCGACTTTGCTTCGGCCTTTGTGCAACGCAGCAATACTTCAATTACCTACACTCCACTCTGCAGTCCGCGACAAGTTGACATGTTACCCAAAGATCCAGCAGACTGCGAGCGTGGGACGTGCACGAAGCCAGTCCCCAACTCCCCATCCCGTCGCCTCGATCCCCTCCTCCTCGGTCTCCAAGGCCCGTTCTCCCTTCTTGCGTCCCCTCTTCGGCAACTGCGGTTTGCCCCTTCTCAAATCCCCAACCATTATTAGCATGGAAGGCACGAGGCATGCCCTGCCCCTGCCATGCCTTGACCACAACCACTGCGTAATCCGTACCATTCATGCCATGCTCCCACCCAACGGCTTAGACTATGACTGCCTCGTCAAAACCTCAGAGACACGTGTACACGGCAGTAGCTACCAACTCTTGGACTGCTCTTGCTCTCCCACAGTTTGTTAGACATTGGATCAAACATTGAACGCTCACCGCCTGATTCGACTCGAAACTCGAAACTACGTACCCGGCAGTCCTCATCATAGCTCGTGTTTTTCACCCATTCCAGACCCATATCAGACTGGCCCGAGTCGGCACGCGGTCAGGCCGGAGGGAACACGAAAGTTTATAGGTCGGCGACTTGAGTAACTCAAGACGCCAGCCGACATCTGAGATCCCCTAGCCTCCCACCGACCGGCCGGCCACTTACGGGACAGTTCCATCGATTCAAGCTAGCGTCACTACTGACCCAAGAGATGGGTTCTTGAGGTTTTGCTAAATCGATCGGCCCAGTTAGCCTAGAACCCTAGCAGCCTGTTCTGACGACGGACCTTTGGGATGAGCCTTGTCTCTAGCTGGCGCTTCACAAAAGCATGACGCCTGCCTGGGAAACCTGAGCAACTGGGTAACTGTACGGATACAAATGAGCCTAACCGGACAGGCCATATCCGTGGCCGCCTGGAGCGACATGCGGGATGGTTTTCCCTCGCCACGAGCCACTGTCCACTGGGCAAACACGGTGCCGCCACCGCCGCTTGTGATTAAACTTTTTCGTTTCGATGGCGTCGATAGTCGGCAAACAAGCCAAAGACTGGATCCGGCGAAACGACAAGCGACAAGAACGCTGCCGTAGACGAAGGCGCATGACGACAGAGGATGGTGTTGGGTTTCCAGAGGCTATAGGCTATAGCCTAATGATTCCGAGTCCCGCAGGCCCTCCCGCCCGTCACTCAAGCTCATGTTCATCTGATTTGCTCCCCGCCCTATTTGCCGCCCACCCTCCGAGGTCGAGCTGCAGCCATCGACCGGGCGGTGAGCACTGGGCAGCGGTCAGTGCTGAACCTCAAATGATACCGATGTAACGGTGTTGCCAATACCAGACGGTCCCCTCCAGTCACCTGCCCACCTGTCTACAATAGAATGTTAAAGTCAGACCCTCCCTAACCGCCGCCTTTGACTTAATCTGCACTCTGCTGCCGTTGCCGTTGCCGTTGCCGCCGGAGCCCAAGCGCGACACGTTTCCGCGGTATCTCACGCCCCAGTGCCCGGCTTGTTTCTCTTCATCCCGCCCTTTCCTCTTCCTTTCCCCTCCCTTCCTTATCATGACCAGCTAATGGCCCAGCCCTTTTTTTTTTTTTTTTGGTGGGGGAGGGTAACTCTTGGAATACTCTACGAAAGGGAGTCGAGTCGATCCCGTTTCGTTCATCCCATGGCGCCTGATCTCATCCCTTCCCTTGCCTTCCTTCCGCTTGCTTCCCTGTCCCCCATCTCCTATCAGGCTCCAAAACAAAAGGAAGAAAAAGTAAACCCAAACGCAATAGCAGGTCCTATCGTTTCTCCAACATTAACACCTGTTTCTGCTTTTTATAGCCTGCGGCGGTTGTGCACTGGCGAAGGCCTGCTTGACACACTTGATGCTCCACCATTGTCCCCAAAACCCCCGATACTTCCACACTTCAATCATTTCGGTTTTTATTGTCATTTGTCTCGATTCCATTTCTCCCCTCAGGCCTCGCTTGTTTGACAATACTAGTAGCTGCAGGGGTTATTTAGTGAATCTGCCAACTGAGTCGTGTCTTGAGCTTCACCACAGGAGTCCAAAGAGAACCCCCCCTGTTTGCTCGCTCGGGGATTATCGGCCCAGGCTACTAACACTCAAATACCATAGTATGGCAGACGTCACGAACCATCTGTTCCAGCAGACCGGAACATGGTGTCATGGTCCGGCTGCCCACCCTAGTCCATCCAACCATGCCCACACGCCAACTAAGCCCACTGAACCCACTAAACACACTAAACCCCTGCCCCACGGATCTCGCAACCCTTGGTCATCTGAGACAGACAGTGACCATTGACCAGCCAGCCTAGCAGAGGAGCCCCTTAATGAAGAAATCCCGCCAATCGCCAGCCATGCTAGCTACGGCGTAATCCTACTTCCTCGACGACACCTGGGCGAAGAGAAACAACCAATACGACGATAGCTCCCCAAAGGCCAGCAGCCCGACGGCTTTTTACTCACCTGAGTTTAATCAAGGTGAAGGATCAGGAAAAGCAAACAGAAATTGATGAATTTATTCTCGGTACGACCTTACATATTTGGCTCACCGTTTGTTATGGTGAAAGCCTCCGATCTGGTCCGTATTATTAAGGCCGCACTCAAAACTTGGTCGCATCCATATTTCCATCTCGGTTAGCGACTTTTGCCTCAACCGGCGAGCAAACCCAGACGCAAGTGCTGTCTTGTGGAAATTCTTCCCCACGGAACATTAGGCAAACGCCCGAGCCTTGCTTGACCACCTAGCATTTTCTGTTGAAATGCTGGGTCTGCAAGGCGCAACCCGCTGTTTCTCGAACGGCCATTGATTCCCGCGACGTCCTTGCAATTTGGCCTTGCATCTTTTCCTTTTGTCGTCTGTCCTGGCCAGTTTTTGCCCGCGGCGATCGCATGAGGGCGATTGGGTGACGGGAGGTCTTGCTGGAGCGATGTTACTCCAGGCTCCTCACCGTACCGACCAGGCCCCTCAAAATAGCTGAAACCACCGCATTATCTGAACCATTCAATCCAATGGCCGTTCGATCAAGTGCAGCTCGACCCGATCTTCGGGACCATTTCGATGGCTTGGCTACTACTAGCTGCAAGACTCGTTGGTGTGTCGCATCCAGCCGGCCTTTGTATCCATGCCTGGCCAGACGATGAATGACGACGACACAGTGCTGTCAAGAGGGTGAGGGGTGGAAGGAATGAAGAATGGGTGGAAGGTTGGAAAGGCTGAAAGTGTGGAAGCATGAATGCACCGATCTGTGATGTGTCGTTGCTTTAAGAATGTAACGCTCATCGACAGCCTCAACCTCGGAGCAACCTAGTAACCAACCAACAAGGTTCTTGCCTCCGCAAAATCTCGAGATGAGAATTCATGCGTTTTCCCGATTCGGCCGGCCCAGCCCTGATTCTCATGGTCATTCCAACCTCTTTCTCAGGTCATGATAACTTCCTCGCCCGTTTTGGCCACACTATCATTCAATGGGCACGAATGGTCAAGGAACAGGGCTCTGAAAAAGAGAGAACAATCGATTTCCACCGCTGATCGGTTTCGTTCGAATTGTTCCCAGCAACTGGGTTTCTGGTTCCGTCATGATGCGTGCAAGGCATTACTGAAGATGGGCGGTGTTTTCCAGCTTGCTGGCCCCAGTGCCCGTCACCTTTCGTCCTTCGCCTGGACGTTTTGAAACGCAGACATCCTATTTTTTGCACTCTCTCCTAACACAGTGCTTGAACGGTTTACTTCCATGAAATTGGTTGTTGCCAGCCTGGACCAGCATGTTGCCTACCGCATCTTGGTTCGAATTTTGCTGCGCCTGCCACCCAACCACGGTTCACGGATCTGTCGGTGAAGCACCCAAAGCACCAAAGGCGGCCAAACCGCAGCGCAACGCATTTTACAAAGCACATAAGGCGGCATTTATGACTTATCAACTAATGAGAGGTGGCTAGCCTGCTCTCCAATCTTGAGCCTGCCGAGGATATCTCCTCGCATCAGGGCCAGCTCGGCAAGCTGCTTCCGGTACGCCGCACTTACCAACCATGTACGCAATACTATGGACGGATTGCCTGCCCAAGCCTACTACGTACGAACATAATGAGCCTCTACCAAAGCATAGATTCACCTGGCTGCCTAGATAAAAGTCAGATCGTACCGTTCATAGAGGATAATGCAACGCTTGAAGGCGTGGGGGTTCGAAGCGTTTCCCCCCAGAATCGAGACTCCTTTTCCCTCCCCTTCTCTCCTATCACAAGTCAGTAAGGGGCACACGGGCTGCAGACAAGTCCGGAAGGTTGGCATCAACGCCTGACCTGCAAATTTCGAGTCCAGCCGCTGTTTGGCGCGAGTGGCTCTGGTGGTCCCACCTAGAGGCTAGAGAGCATGGATGCAACAGGCGAGGACGGGACGAGGACAAGTGACGGGGAGGCTTGCTCCTGTAGTGCACTGTTATGGCTGTATTTAGGGGCCTTGCGAGCGAGACTGGAACCATGCCTATGCTATGCGCAGTCACTTTTGTGCTTACTCACCCAGAGTAGGCCCAGTCAGACCGTTCGACTCAGTTCAATTTCCCTCGGGCTGACCCCCAGGCCAAGGCAGGACAGCTCCAAACCAGGGATCGAGGCTAGTCAATCCAGATCCGAGAGATGTAGGGTCGTGCAAGATCGAAAGTCGAAAAGGGGGGGGGGGGGGGGGGGGGGGGGGGGGGG